>VYZU01052871.1:1992-31166 GCA_013401355.1 Ceyx cyanopectus | reverse complement strand
ATACACAAACAAACACAAATATTTACAGGTTTAAGACAATGTCTTTTGAGCTGGTAATTTATACTGATAGCGTATTTTTTAAAAAATAGAATAATATTTAATACCAATGTAATATGCAATCTTTATTCCAGTATATTAAGACATTTGATGGTTTTAAATTGAAAGAAAACTACTTTGAATAAAATACAGAATGAAAAATCAGATTTTGTTTCTCAACCTTGATATTGATCTAAGATGTTTGTCTTGATATAAGAAGACATCTCTGCTGTTTTTCCTCCAAAACTCAGTTTAGGATTTGATCCATGTTCTGTACAAAAGCCTACAACATTTATAACAGTTATGTAACAGTTCTGTGGAACAAAGTGTGATAAAATGGTAGACATAATTCTATAGTTCCATCTTAGTGTTTTATTTTCACCTTCTGTGAATATGACCAATTATTATTTTCCTTTAATGATTTAATAACATACAGATTACCTTTTTAATACAGAGAAAAGAAATGCTTCCTTCAATTACAAAGGTCAATTATACCTTGAAGGCTTGTAGAAATCAATGTAACAGTGATAACGAAGGGTTGCAATTTAGATGAAGAATAGCTCTATAGTAAGTTAAAATCCAATGAAGAAAACTTGATAAATTCTCAAGATAAATCCAACAGTTATAGCTGTAATAAAAAAGATCTTCCGAGTAGCTTCTTCAACATTAAAAAAAAATATATAAATTTTGTGTTTGAGATAAATTCTTAAGTTAACCAAATTACAAACTTATTAAGAGGCCATCTGAGCCTCATACCCATGCACGACTAGGTATTTTAATTGGAATTAAAAATGGTCACCTGATCTCATTTTTAGTAAATAAGTTGAAAGACATTTTCCTGTTTAAAGTTGTGCCCACTAATGTTACTACAGATAAGGGTATGTCAGCATTTTCATTATACAGTCCTATTTTTAGAGATTTAATGCAAGTTGGCTGTCAAATCCAGTTCATCACTGAACTAAGAAATACAGTGACTCAGACCAGTGAATGTGTCTTAATACAAGAAATCTTGTGTGTAATGGAATTTAGTTTAAGACATGAAACCAAAATATTTTTAAAGCAAAAATTAATTACAGAGTAAACATTTAAACCCAAATAGGTTTACAGTACCCTGGGTCAAGTTATACCCTAATTTAATAACAACTACAATTTATGGAAGTCCTCATGTAGTAAAGATCTGAATTGTAGGTAACTTAATTAGGTAACAAGCATATGAAGTGAGATGGAGGAGCTTAAGGAGTGAGATGCTGGGCTATAGCATCTGACTCACTCTCTCCACATCTTCCTCCAGGTGGGATCGTGTACAGCTAGCCCTTGTCTTGAAAATGTGTCCACACATGACAGCAAAAGAGTCCTTTGAGTGGTGAGCCAGATTGCATATTTTCTTAGGACTGGGTTTCAAATCTTCTCCCTCAATCAAAATAGAGATACATTCTCAAGTCTATTTAACACTGCTCCATTTCAGGCAATGGGAACATGTTCATGGGGCTATTGTCAGAGCTAAATATAGAAGGGAAGTGAGAGAGGCTCATTGACTTTCCTGGGTAGGAATTAGGGCACTATAATCAAATCTCCTTATATTTTTTCATTCAAGTACCTTTTCTTACGTCCGAAGGGGCTTGGAAAGCATTTAGGTATCAGGTCAAGTATAAACCAGTTTTTTATTGGTCAGTACACACAGTACCCCTTTTGAAGATTGGAGTGATGTTTGCCCTCCTCCAGTCCCCAGGCACCTCTCCTGTCTGCTGTGACTTGCTGAAGATAGTAGAGAGTGGTCTGGCAATGACCTGTGCCATCTCCCTCAGCACCCATGGGTGCATGCCATCAGGACCCATGGACTTACAGATGTCCAGATTATTCGACTGTTCCTCATCAACCAGGGAAGACTCCTTTGTCATGCTATCCTCTGGTGCCTCGTGTCAGGGTCTCCCGAGGACAATCTCTAGCAATATAGACAAAGCAAGCATTTAGTAACTCTGCCTTCTTTGTGTCCTCTGCCATCAGGGCACCCGCTTCGTTCAACAGAGGCCTACATTGCCTCTAAGCTTAGCTTTTCCTGCAATGTATTTGAAGAAGCCCTTTTTGTTATCCTTGACCTCCCTTGCAAGGTTGAATTCCAGTGAGGCCTTAGCCTTCCTAGTTACCTCCCCACATCCTCTGACAACAAATAGAAAAACTAACAATTTTAGAGCAAAATTAAGATGATTAAGGATGTGAAACACAACACTGTGACTCTGAGAAACCCTTTGCTTTTTCTTCCCAACTAGGCACTTTCACTGTTTCTTTTGTACTGAGAAATACTTAACCTGGAGAAGAGTCTCTGTTAGTGTCTATGCATGCATCCACAAACAGGGCACCAAAACTGTAAGGCAGTTCAGCAGTAGTTCTGCAGGCATCAGAAATACAGTTCTTTGAACAAAATATATGAAAGAAAGATCCAGGAACCTGGAAGGACACAGAAGCCTGAAAGTTTCTTATTTAGCACCCTGAAATAATTGCATGAAAGAAATCAGAAGCATAACTTTTTCTTCTTTATGTGTTTGGACCTACACATATGTTACTCCATTAATTATACTGATACTATCTGACAGTGTCCATTCGGGAATCTGGTGCAAGGGATTGATTTCCACTTCTTTGCCAGGCAATGAAAGATTTTGTTTCAAAAAAATAAGAGCAGCTCTGGGCATGTTCAAAAATTTTATATTTTCTGAGACACAATAAAATGAAAAATACAGTTCCTGTGGAGTCAGAGAGGCAACTGTAGCAGAACCATTATTGTAGTCAGAAACATAAACATATAAAGCCTGTCTTAAATTCCTCCTTAGATACCTATCACTTGCTCCTTTAGTATATTCAGTCCTTTATCTAGAGTATTCNCCGTGGTAACGATGTAGATCCAAATTCTATTTAGAACTAGGGAAAATATCTTTTACAAAGAAGTCATTGTAAATTCTGGCAATTTTTACATCACTTATTCACAGTCTTTTATTAAGCCAGCTCTATAAATGGCTAAACAATATAATACTAATAGCATCCATTGCAGATTTTGCTTTTGCCTTTTTTTTTTTCAATGAATAATTATCTAGCTTGACATTTTCTAGTTGCTCAAAAAGCCCTTATTCTCAGACATATATATATACACTACTAGTAATGCTACATCTTGAAAAAGTATCCAAGACTACATTTTCAAACACTACATAAATATTACAGTGTACAATGTCTATTAAGTTTCATAAGAACGGAGCTGCTAAATCCACATTTCTATATGACCTCAGAGGATAGAAGAGAGATGCATCCTTTGTATTGAATCCAGTGTTAATCTTCATTCTCACTCTTTTTCATGGTGCATCTCAGTAATTCCTCTCAGCTCCCTAGCTCACAGACTAGCTTGAATAGCTTCTGTTTAATGCCTTCACCACATGAAGTCCCCATAAATCCTCCTGCTGGACTGGATAGCTATGAAATGTGTTTCTGGAGGATGTATTACATTCCCTGTTTTGAAAATTTAGGGGCAAATGCTTAAAGAATGCTGTGATTAAGTTGGGTGTTTTGACTACCAATAAGATGGAGCACACAGGTGTCATAATTTATAGGACTTCAAGGGGTACTGAGACTGAACTGGATATTTCTAAAGTGAAAAGAGATATAACATCATCTGGTTCTTCATTTGTCAGGAGAAAAATGCATCTCCTTGAAACATTGTCCTTTACAGGATAGTACTTGACATAATAATTGGAACTAGCACATATCTAAAAACAGGTGGTAAGAGACTGAGGGGGGACCTCATTACTGTTTATAAATATGTTGAGTGTAGAGAGGATGGAACCAGACTTTTCTCAATGTCATCCAATGACAGGATGAGAGGCAATGGGTGCAAGTTGGAGCACAAGAGGTTTAGGGTCAACACAAGAAAGAACTTTTTCTCAGTGAGGGTGACAGAGCTCTGGAACAGGCTGCCCAGGGAGGTTGTGGAGTCTCCATCTCTGGAGACACTTAAGAGCCGCCTGGATCTGTTCCTGGGTGACTTGGTCTAGGTGATCCTGCTCAGGCAGGGGGGTTGGACTAGATGATCTTCTAGGTCCCTTCCAGCCCCTAATATCTGTGAATCTGTGAAAACTGAGTTGACAATCTTAATGCTGCTAAATATTAAGGTGTTATTTCTCATAAGGACTTAAGGTAACAGACTTTGCAGACTTTCCCACTGCCTCCTCTGTCTGTGGAAGAGAAATGGTAAGTCCTTGGTTGCTGCTGCTGAAGGAGCATTCCATGTATAGAAAGTAGTAATGGTGGCCCCTCAGCTGCCTTTCTCTGAATCAAGATAATCAGCAGCTCTTTTTTTTTCTCCAGTGTCTTCTCCCTTACACTTGCCCCTTTGTATCCTGCCTTCCCCTTCCAACAAAATGAGGAACCCAAACCTGACCTAGCCTTGGATCATCATCTTTTAGACTGCAAAATTCCGTTCTGCTTGATATCTTCATAAGTTTCAACTCAGAGGATCCTTAAAATAAAAGGGAATCAACCCTGACACATTTTTTACTTGAATAACTAAACAGTGTTGTATTCAGCAGAGAGAGGTTATTTTTACTGGATCCATAGATTGATATCCATGGGAATTCTGTACCTAGGAGTTGAAATTCTTGTCATAGCAGAGATATGGATTAAAAGTTGTGAACTGATTAGGCCACATCTTGCTGGTGGTGTTTTGTATCTGTTTAGATATGTATGCAAGCACCTGCAGACAGCTGAATTTCAATCAAAGCTAGTTTAGGATCAGGTTCTAAAAAAATAGATATAGTTACTTGTTGCTGGTCTACAGTAGAAGTTGTAGCTTGGTATTTTAATGACTATGTTCCTCATAAACAAAAATTAAATGTAAACCCTACTGTGCTTAATTTGAATGAGAAAACTGAGTTCACACGACTGAAAAAGGGAGGGAAGCAGATGCTTAAGGAGTAAACTTGAGTACAAAATAAAACTGTTTAGCATTTTTGTCTTTAAAATGTTCCTGCATGAAAGCATTATGATTTAATCTACACATGAACTCTACATTGTACGTAATTTAAAAGGGATAAATAAAGTTCATTTTCTACTATTCCAGTATATAGGATCCAACCACATTTAGGAAATATTTTCTTGAATTAAGCAGCAGATATTCTGAAACCACTTGAAAGAGTAAGTATTCAACCAACTTTTTAATTAGAGATAATATGTGTTAGAATTTGCACCAACATAGACCACAGCTTCCTGCAGGGTTTGGAAGTCAAACAAGCTTAAACTGGAGCTATGGCAAGACATGGGGGGTACAAGGCTTCACACAGCCCCAGGATGAGACTCCCTGCAGCATCCAGGGTTGAGCACCATGGCAGAGCAGGATCTCAGCTAAGAGCCACAGCCTCAAGTCAGCACATGAGGTCAGGATGAGGTCTGGAGCAAGGATCTCAGTCAGCCTCTGTCCAGGGCACAGCCAGATAAACTCCTGGAAAGGGAGGGCATTCTGGTCCCTTGACATATTAATCTGACTCATGGATGGGAATTACAAAGGTTTTTCAGATTGTTAATTAAAGCTGATTGGTCAAAAGTCATAGTAAAGAAAAAACTACAGTGAAGACTTTTCAGGACTTAAGTACTGCATAAGAATACATTTTTCAAAGTATTTTTATAACTCAAATATATTCACATTAAAAGGAATTTTAAAAATATATATTAAAAGAAAAAAAATGTTCTTCATTCTTTTAGAATCACTATGAGTGGCTATTTGAGTCCTCACAGAGAAAACTGACCCTTTCCTAACACTTTCTATCCTTTAGGTTGGCCTTCAGGTGTGAAAACAAATCCTCACATTTGGGACAAATAGCAGGCAACAGCTGTGCTTCACTGAGCCGTGACTGATCAAATAACACTGATCTTCATTTTCTTGTCAAAAATACCATATTTGTATCAGTTTCATAATAGAATTTAAAAACCTGTCAACCTCAGAAACAGCAGTACAATATGCCAAGTATTTCTTAAAATGTGAGGAAGGACATTTTTGGTTCAGTTGCCACCAATGCAAATGCTAAGGTGCCCCTGGCTGGCTAGAGCCTGACTCTGCATGGGAAATCCTGGAATATGCAAAGCACATTAAAATAAGCTTGTGACTGGAATGCTAAAACATCCTGGGGGACCTGCTCTTTGCCTTCTTGAGATCCACAGCTCAACACTCTTCACGTCTGTGACACTGGCCTACCGGTAAGAGTCATTACTTTTTTTCTGAAATCCTCTGGTTACCAGTTTTGAATTTGAGGATAGTCCCCAGTACTCCAAAAAAAATTATCGCCCACTAACTTACAGTCAAACTTGTGTGATTTTGTGTATCTGATGTAAATATATCTTTTATGGTTCTAGTTTTGATTCTCAAGGTGTGGAATAAATAATTTTCAAGTGGAAAAATAAGGGTAAAAATGTGGAAAGTAGGAAGCCTGGGTTATTTCTTACACGTTCACACTGTCCCTGCTCCAAATCTTACATGCAGTGAATGTCTGTTACAAACAGACTTTCAAGGAAGTGTTGTCTAGGACTCAAATGCTTGAAACTTGGGAGTGCCAGAATGAGTCTACTGAATTTGTCATAATAAAGATCTTAGTGAAATAAGCAGTTTTTAATATTATACCATGAAAAGGTTTCCACATGTCACTATGGAGCCAGAATGGGATTTTAAGGGATAATTTATTCTATCGGCAGCACAGGATCAGCTGCAGATATGTAATTCATCTCACTGGCAGATTGGGAAGTGAGGTTGCACCAATGTTATTGCATGGAGCAGTGCCAATGCCCACACCACAGAGCTGGTTCTGGCACAGCCATTCTGGGAAAGGCTGTGCCTACGGCAGCCCACACTGTCCCAGAATGTTCCTGGCACCATTTGGGAGTTCCAGCTTGCCAGGGACTGACCACAGCAGACATTCTGCAGGCAGAAAATTAATATTTTTAATTATATTGATATGACAATGACAATGCTGCAGTTTTAGAAAATTGAAAGAAAATGCCAAGCAAGTCCTTTCCTTTTCTGTCATGGTGATTTAGACAATTTAAATCTATACATTGACTCATGGGCTTATGAATAGAAATAAGTAATAGTTTGGGTTGAATGGGACTTTTTGAATGCCATCTAGTGCAATCACCTTGCAATGATCAGGGGCATCTTTAACTAGACCAGGTTGCTCGTGACCTGTCCAACATGACCTTGAATGTTTCCAAAAATGGGGCATCTACCACCTCTGTGGGCAACTTGTACCAGTGTTTCACCACCCTCACTGTAAAATATTTCTTCCTTATATCTAGTTTGAATCTACCCTAATTTATTTTAAAACCATCACACCTTGTCCTGTCACAACAGGCCCTACTAAAAAGTCTGTCCCTAAATATTTTCTCATGGTTAAAAAACCACCTATCTTTTAATTATCAAAATAAAGCAACTTCAGAAGTTCACAACCACTGTTGCTCAGTAACATATTAAAATACAAACCCTGTTTTTTCTTAACTATTACATGGCTTATGAGTCAATTCAATTTAAACAGTGTCAAATTTCATTTAGGCCCAACTGCTTTACAGCATATTTTGTGACCCCGCTTTTCTGGGAAATCCACTTCACAAAAAAAAAAAAAAAAGGCAATTTTGCTTTAAAAAACACTAGAATTATCTAAAAAAATCGAGTATTGGAAAACTGTTATCAAATCAAGCTCTCGTATTAAGCACAGACTTTTCTCAAATTAAACATATTTCACATATTAGTTCTGTGGGTTTATATAACATAAAGATACAGGAAGAAAAGTTGTACTTTTGTAGAAAAAATGTTATGCCACCTACCCAGTATTTAATTTATAGAGAGACATTTTTAAAACAAGTATAGAATGTATGTCATGATTTTCAGTAATGCCAAGAACTTCTGGTCACACAGCATTTTTTAATAATCAAGTTGTTTGCAGCATTAATTTGTCAGATTAACTGTTGTTTGTTCAAAAAATAAATTAGTAATAAACAGTGTGGATTTTACCTTATTTTAGTAATATTCCCATCAGTGTAAGTATTAAGTTTTAGACTACAATAGTTAGACAGAAATATGCGACACAAAATGTAAGGAACAACAACAACAAAAAAGTAAAACATGCAATTTAAATTTATTACCCTACATTGACTCCTCTTGTTTTATTCAAATTACTCATCAGCTGTGCTCCTGAAAATTAATTTATAAAGCAGGTAAGCTAAACTGCTTATCAACAGGTTATGTGTCATCATTTTTGCTCAACAGGTTATGTGTCAACATAGTTGCTTGTAAAATAAACACAAGATAGTTTAGATTGCTTGAATGATGCCTTGATATTTCTCATTAGCCATTTTCTCATGGAAGCTATGACAATATTTCTCCTTGGTAAGTTCAAGACATCTTTTAGTAAGATTGAAGAAAAACTACCTTGAATTTACTATGACGCATGTGTAGGCAAGCAAACACTTAGCAGAGACTCCTTCATGATACCTAGTAAACCTGCACCCTTCCCCAGTTTGCAGTAATGTATCAGCACAGGCTGGGGGCTGATGTATTAGAGAGCAGCTCTGGGGAAAGAGANAGAGGAGACTGAGGGGGAAGCTCAGCAGTGTCTATCAATATGTTAAGGGTGAGTGTAGAGAGGATGGAGCCAGACTCTTCTCAGTGTCATACAATGACAGGACGAGAGGCAATGGGTGCAAGTTGGAGGACAAGAGGTTTAAAGTCAACAGAAGGAAGACCTTTTTCTCAGTAAGGGTGACAGAGCTCTGGAACAGGCTGCCCAGGGAGGTTGTGGAGTCTCCATCTCTGGAGACACTTAAGACCCACCTGGATCTGTTCCTGGATGACTTGGTCTAGGTGATCCTGCTCAGGCAGGGGGGTTGGACTAGATGATCTTCTAGGTCCCTTCCAACCCCTAATATCTGTGAATCTGTGAATCTGTGAATCTGTGAACTCATTCACATATCCATATCTCAAGAAAATTCTGTAATTGCAAGACCTATTCAGTTTGGTTTTTTTAGGGAGATTTTAATGTGCATCCTTCAATTTATCCTAAAAATTGTATTTTTGACCATTTATGTAATGGTTTTGTCCATTTCTAGCATGATTGGAAATTGCATGTACTTTTTGGCAGTCATGTTAAGTGGCTCACAGGCATTCTGTGGTTGACTTGCACTCACAAAGTTGCCCTCCTTTCTCATTTGCACCTGTTGCATTCCCAGTTTATGTCAGTCATTCTTCTTCTTAGTTCCTGGGTACACAACCTTGCACTTGGTATTACATGTTGTTTTCCTTATTTCTCCAGTCCTCAAGGTCATCCAGCTCTTCCTATATGGTATTCTGATGCTGCTCTGTATTGATAGCTGCTTCCAGCTTTGTATTATCAGATTTCATCAGCACACAGCTACTCTTTTTGCCAAGGTCACCAATAAAAATATTACAGGTAATTGGCCTCATGACCTATCCTTGAGGAATTACGCTAACTTCCTTCTTCCAGCAACACCATTCCCTTTCTAGTAATACCCCTTTTAGACATTTTTGTTCCTGCATTACATCTCTGGTGTTGTGCCCTATTGCCCCCAGAAAACTGTATTTAGGGGCAGGTTAATTTGTCTTCTTTTTTTCTCTCTTTCTTTTGTCTGTAATGCTTGCTATGTCAACAAAGACAGAGAACAGTATGGTCTGGCATGATCTGGCATACATTATCCTCTGTTGCCCTTTTTTCTTATTTTCCATCTGCCTCTCTGTCTTTGTCTTTTCTGTCAAATGTTCTAAAGCTTTACAGACTATTCTAATCAGACTGTCTGGTGTATAGTAGAAGAGGCATATGTAACTAATAGTTAGCAAATGCAAATTCAGATTATCTCCATGGGGCATAGGGGTAAAGCCAACTCCTGTTGTTACCAAAAAAAACCCCTAAGGTCAGGGCTTATGTTTATTACATCATCATTACTACCCTAGTTACCTGTCTAGTGGTTACAAGGATACTAGGACCTGGTCTTATAGTTGTCTCTTGGAATAAAATGTTACTTTGAATGATGAAAATAAGTAGCTCAGTTCCTTGTTATGATAGAGCTGCCCATCTCTGGCTCAGAGAAGTTACCTGCATGGCACAGGCACTCCTTTAAATTTCTGCTTTAGTAAGACTTTTTTTTAGGGTTAAAACTGTCTCCTTGTATTATATGAGAACATGGTTGCCTTACCCAAAATTGTGAAATGCATTGGGTGCCAAGGAACCTGAAATCACTCATATTTCCATTTAAGAACACTTCCTAATGTAATATAGAAACTACTCTTTTAAAAAGCATAGAGAGTGATCAACAGAAAGGGCTTATTTTATTATAATCTTTTTTTTTTTTCCCTGCTTGCAGTCAAAGAAAAATGGATAGCAAAATATCTTCTCAAGGTTGTAAACATTTCAGGGCAAGTGTCAAAAACAGTGTTTGTCAACATCTCAGTTCCAACATACTTTATCAAGCTGATTATTTTACTTTTGCACAGAATATCAGAAGGCTTACCTCACATTTTTAGTATTTTATCCCTTATCTGTTTTTAAGGGATTTCAAAGGCAACCACTACAGTAGAGTAGGCTTCAATGTTTGTGAACATTTTTTCCTGATTTCCTGTTTCTGACATGTACAAAGATAGACTAATTACTCCCCCCGAAATGAGCTATAAGAAGTGTGTGATATGTCATTACTTTAAGAATGATGGGCTTCCTCCAGCTTGTTTCTAACAATTGCTGGGTTATTTAGGTGGTTTGTCCTTTGGAGAAGCACATGTTGATCAGATGCAGCTTTCTGATCTTTTTTTGCATATTTTCAAAAATAAAATAATTTTAAAACTTCTAACCTTCTTATTTCTAGATAGAGCAAAAAATAAAACTCATTAATCATGTCCTGCAGAATGTCACTATTATAGATGCTGTGAGGAGTTGCCACAGTGGCAGTAAAATATTAATATCGTCAGAAAACCAATTACAAGGTACAGTAAATCACTTAAACGTGTTATTGGTGATATTCAGAAAGCAGTAAGAATTTCTTTCTGTACACATAATTACCTGAGGCAACCACATCTTTTCATGGTCAGTGAGGGGGAAATGATAGTTGATGGTGAAAAGAGGAACTTGTGTTTCCAGAGACACTTGCTGATATTAAAAAAATCACTATTTTTCATCCTTGTCTTCAAGAAGAGCTGAATGCACTCTTCACCTCAGTGATTAGGAGAAAACTAGCTCCAAAGATACCTTTTAAAACCCTGCCAGTATCCTATTAGAAGTACAATTTGACCACTCTGGTAGTATCCCTGTTCATTTGGTCTGCACTTCCTGTGAAAACAAGCCCCATGAGATTTTTCCTAGCTTTGTAAAAGGGTTTAGTTACTTTGTGTTAGTGGTCCTTATTCTCACTAGTATTCCTCAAATTCCACACACTTGTAAGATTATGAGAAATGTCACCATTCCTTGAGATGGAATCAACTAAATCCCTTTCTCACAGCTTTTACTGTGCTTACTTTTACCTTAACACTAACAGGTTACTGGCATGTGCCCTGAGGGGCACTGGGTTTCATTTGGGGCTTGTGCAACCATTTCATATGCATGTGAGAAAACTCATTATTGTCACCTTAGCCTCTTTCTTAGGTCCTCACACCTGATGCAGCTGCATGCCTTCTGCATCTTGTTATAAATCCATACTGCTAGTTAACTGGATTGCAGAACAGCTTTTTTTCCTGTGGATTTGTATATTCTACAGCTAGGAAATTCAGGTGCTACCATGACAGAATGAAATAACAGTAGGAAAAAATCTCCATGGGATGTTCTTTTAAACTGATTCATACAACAGAACAATGCTGAGTATGTGGCAGTGAAATTGTTGAACAAAGACTGAACATATTTTCTTTTGTGGGACTCAACTAATAGTTACTATGGAAATATAAATTAAATAATTGGCGATGTGTTGGACTATAAATACACCTGTAGATGCCATTTGCAGTGCCTACTTCTTAAAGCAAAATAATTTTGCATTAGATGTAAATACAAGAAATGTTTACTTTCAACACAACACAAAACAAGTCATCTTTCCTAAGCTGCTCTCTAGACAGCATTCCCAGACCTGCGTAAGAAGATATGTTCCTTTTAGGTTTTTTTGTTGCCTTTTTGTTGTGTTTTTATTTTTACTGTTAGATAGTTTCTGTTGCTTTCTGACGTATAGTTTCTCAAATACGATTCCTTTACTCTTGTATAGAAAATTTAGGGAATTAAACTATGAAGTCAATAAGATGAAGCACTATTTCTAAGCACACATGCCTGAGTTTAATTCCTTTTGCTTGTCATTGCTTCTAAATCTCATTCCTGTGCTAGATCTCCTTCCTTCGCCATTAGTGGCTTTATCTTCACAACCTTGTTCTCTTGCCTTACCAGTTCTCTCAGAACAACAACAAAAAAAAGGATGCTTCAAAGTATCAGTGACCTTCTTTGTCTATGTATTGATTATGGTGTGCCTTCCAGAAAGACACGTCACCCAAGATCCAGCAGGCAGTAACCTTTGGTTGCAATCAGGGTGATTCTCTTGGGTTTACACTGACATAAATTGTAAACCCACTGAAGTCGAAGAGCCAACTCTGTGCATTGGTATATATCCGAAATGAGACCTCGTATGTTGTTATCTCCATGTATTGATAAAAGCTTCCAAAAGACCCACTGCGGTATCAACTCTACACATAGCAATTTTAATACCCATAGACACAGTGCTTACTGATAAAAGTTAACTGAAATTAAGTGTCTAAATAAAGGCAGGTTCTTTGAAGATCACATTCAGTTTTCCATTGCTTCACTTTTGTTATCACCATAGCAAAGCAATACCGTGATTGCTATCACTTGCAAAAAAGTACGACTTTGCTTTTATAGATGGAGCGTTCAGAATGGGAGTGACATTTGGCAGCATGCTGACCATTTTAGCTTCTTACAGCAGCATTTTGCAATATATTTATAAAATTTTAGCCCTTCAGTCCTACACACACACACATAAAAATAACACATTTGACTTGTAATTTCACTCTTCACATAAACTCAATCTACCTTATACATAAATTGCAGATCTGTTTTGTGCTGGCCTAGAAGACTTGAGATGCAGACACATATTCAATCACTTAATACCACCTCTGTGGGCAGAAATCATATCATGCCCCCCCTTATTATAAAGGGCAACACAATTTGATGAGAACATTTTTTGCTGTTGTGCATTAATAACTACATACACACATGCACAAGTGCACGTACAGACACACAAATACATTAATTCTTTACAAAGATTTTATTGACTTCAGTGATAGCAACATTTTTATTTATGTGAAGGCAAACTGCTGACAGACAATACAAAAATTATAGTTTCTTGCCCTTTGAGTGCTTTGCCTACAACTATGCCAACATATCTCCCTTGTGAACGCCTGTGATATATCAAACCTATGGGCCTTCTGAAAGATGTCTGAGAGTGTTTTAGATGAGCCTACAAGACAAATATTTTCTCTTTCTTCAATATGACAGAATTTCAACATCCAAATAACAACATATTTCTGCCTAACAGGCATAATAACATCGTTTTCTGGTACCTCAAACCCTTTTATGAACTGTATTTCACATTTTTTCACATTATTATTGTATTGTTACTAGGTGACTGTTTAAATCTCTGTATTTAAAGCAGTCAGCATTATGATGAGACTGTATACTACCAAGACATCACTGGATACTTCATAGTTAAATTATTTAATATACTAAGGATTAAATTGTCACTATTTCACAATTTAATTACTGTATTTCATGACCAAATTAAAAAAATTAATTCTTCAGAGGACAACTGAATTACTATACTATTTTTTTTATTTTGATACTCAGTGACTGATGCAGCAGAAACAATTAAAATGAGCCTGCTGGAGTAATTAAATATCAAGCAATGAACAACAGTAGTCCCTAAAATTTTCAAACATCAAATATACATTTATTGTTACAACATCTCACAGAATATTTATTGATATTTGAACATAAGCAGAAACTATTTCCAGATCTTATAATTACATTACTTTTTACAGAAATACAGTTGAAACATCTCATAATTATAAACACATAGACATTCTTTAATCTTCTTAATATTAAGGTACCTGGATGTGCCAATCTGGTTGCATCTTCGGGACAATAGGAAATTCCTATGGAAATAAGAAGTATGCAACTACATTTTAGTATCTTTGGGTATAACCTTTCACTGGATAGGAAGATACATGAGAAGTAGTTGGTCCCTGTGTTATGTGCAATCCATAGTTCCATCTTCATTAAATGGTGAACATGGCTGAAAAATACCTTGAGTTACAATGGTAATGGTTAAGTAAGATGATAATCTACAATGTCTGAAGTGTTTGTGTGTGTTTTAGGAAACAGTTAAAATATTCAAATAACTGCACTTTGTCAGTTACAGTAGTATAGTCCTTGAACAGACTGAACACTGGTAAGTGTAACTGTCACTATTTGAGTTTTCTGAGAGTCAAAAAATGCAATAATCACAATGAGGGACTCTGCCTTTCTCTGAAATTCTGTTAATTGTGACAAATCTATGGAATGTAAGTAAAAGTTCTGATACAGAGAGAAAACTAAAGTTGCTGTTGAAGAACTGGGAATAGCTCCTGTAGTTGGGTGTAAGGTCTATGCCCATGCACACACTCGACACACTTAGCATTTGACTGAGTGGCATGGGAACTCCTCAGCTAATTCCTCCATGGGCAAGGCAAATGGCTCAAGGGGCTTTTTTTGATACATATACCGACTTGAAAGAAGTTGATTGACTGAACCCCACAACAAAGCATTTGACTAACCCTTACAGGTACTCTCCAGGTGGGAATTTTGGACATCCACTTGCACCAGGCAGCTCCTGCTGTGCTTAGTCCAATTATGAGATGCTATTTTTGTGCTTAAGATGTGCTGATTAACTCCCTGGGTGGAGAAATTGGCAGTCTCAGGGACTACCCCCAGCAGTTGCTGCTGTAGAATTGATCAAAAAGATTATTTTAAATAGTCAGTAGCAACTGTTCCTGGAGATACAGAAATGGTCACACAGGACAGTATTTTGTATTTAGTTGAGGGGACATTTTTTACACCAAATTCAAGACGATCAATAGTATGGTGCATGCATATGTTGGATTAGTCACATATGACCATGGCCCAACTGAATTATAAGCATTCACTACTAGAACAGTTCAAAGAATCTCATTTGATATAGCTGATGTCACTGCAAGGGACATTTGTAACAGACTACTGTCACCTTCTAGACGACTGACAGGAAATCTGATTACATGCATAAACATGTCCTTATGCAAAAGATCTTAATAAATTAGTATTTTAAAAAAAATGATCTGTCCATGATTATCAGTGCAAAACATTCTGTACACTCTTTTCCATAAAATCTGTAGGTAGTGACTATATTCATAATAGTATTTCCCATTAAGGTGTAAACTGGCCTACAGTCTGAGCTGGTGCTTGCAATGTTTAAACTCACATCTGTTTACCTTTCACCTGGTATTTTCTGTTCTGTGTTTTCAGAAGTCACACAGTGATCTCAGTGTATTTGCTTACAAATTCTGTAATAACTTTCCCTGGAAGAGAATATACCTACATAAGTACCTTCTGGCCAGCAGGCTTCAAAGGAGTTTTAAATTCTGGTAAGATTACAGATTTGAAGATGCACTACATATTTCAGAAAGCATTGTTTAAAATTAGCAAGAGGAACCAAGAAGGCAAATGTCATGAAATGTTGAGATTTGCTGCAAACTGTAAACATGAGTAATGAAAAAGACTGTCTTTATTATTTTCCATGACAAATATATCAGGAGAGAAGGTTCCAAGTGTGGAATAGTGGATCAGGAATGGCAATAAATAGGGGCTAGATGAGTTGTTCTCTTTAAACAGAGCAGAAGGGACTCCTGAGTCAAAGAAGTGGGATGGCTCCCCACAAACTCATGAAGGAGTCTGAACCAGAGGTTTCAAAAGAATTATTGTAGCATCCAAAGAACACAGTTAATATAGCTCTTAATACTGGGAAAATAAAGGTAAAATTAATGAAGATTTACAAATATTTCAGTTTATAATGTCTTTGACCTCTGTTTGACATCAGTTTCTTTGTTGTTTTTATTGCAGACATATTTTAATTTAGTTGAGACATGATATGTGAATGTGTTGCCATTTTACGCACCAAGATTTCACAAAAATGTACAAATGATTCATCTTAGAAATGCCTACCACTGCTGTTTTCTTATTAAATGTAAAAGCAAATAATGATCTTCAAGAATATTTAAATAAGTTGTTGCCAACAGCATAAATAAAATAAGAGGAAAGAAAATATTTAATTAGAAAATAAAAAGTCATTATTCCAGTGCATTCTCTTATCTTCTTTCATTAACAGTGATTGCTCCCCTTCAGCTGCTTCACTTAACTTGCTGTTTTAATCACTCATTCTATTAAATTTAATTTATCTAGACATAATAATGTAAATTATAACCAGTAATTCAGGTAACAAGTAATAATGACAGAAAATGATATGGCTTTATCAGAGGAGGAAAAGAGAAACTTCATCTGATTTTTCAATGGTTTGCAACAAAGCAGAAGACTGGGTTTAGGAGCTCAGATTTGGTTGTTCCTATACAAACCAAGAGTCTGGAATAACTAACCTCATAACCCTGAGTATGGAAACAAAGATTAGCATCAATCAACATCTGCACAAAACAGCTGGGTCCTACTTTGTTGCCTGTGAGTCATTCATTTTAGGGAGCTGCAATAACTGCAACTCTGAATTCCTTTGCTCTAGACTTTGCTCAGCCCACAGCTGTGTACCTGAAAAAAGTCAGAAGAATGAGTGCAGGACTGCATTTCTACGCATAAGCGCATGTGTNGACATTTTTTACACCAAATTCAAGACGATCAATAGTATGGTGCATGCATATGTTGGATTAGTCACATATGACCATGGCCCAACTGAATTATAAGCATTCACTACTAGAACAGTTCAAAGAATCTCATTTGATATAGCTGATGTCACTGCAAGGGACATTTGTAACAGACTACTGTCACCTTCTAGACGACTGACAGGAAATCTGATTACATGCATAAACATGTCCTTATGCAAAAGATCTTAATAAATTAGTATTTTAAAAAAAATGATCTGTCCATGATTATCAGTGCAAAACATTCTGTACACTCTTTTCCATAAAATCTGTAGGTAGTGACTATATTCATAATAGTATTTCCCATTAAGGTGTAAACTGGCCTACAGTCTGAGCTGGTGCTTGCAATGTTTAAACTCACATCTGTTTACCTTTCACCTGGTATTTTCTGTTCTGTGTTTTCAGAAGTCACACAGTGATCTCAGTGTATTTGCTTACAAATTCTGTAATAACTTTCCCTGGAAGAGAATATACCTACATAAGTACCTTCTGGCCAGCAGGCTTCAAAGGAGTTTTAAATTCTGGTAAGATTACAGATTTGAAGATGCACTACATATTTCAGAAAGCATTGTTTAAAATTAGCAAGAGGAACCAAGAAGGCAAATGTCATGAAATGTTGAGATTTGCTGCAAACTGTAAACATGAGTAATGAAAAAGACTGTCTTTATTATTTTCCATGACAAATATATCAGGAGAGAAGGTTCCAAGTGTGGAATAGTGGATCAGGAATGGCAATAAATAGGGGCTAGATGAGTTGTTCTCTTTAAACAGAGCAGAAGGGACTCCTGAGTCAAAGAAGTGGGATGGCTCCCCACAAACTCATGAAGGAGTCTGAACCAGAGGTTTCAAAAGAATTATTGTAGCATCCAAAGAACACAGTTAATATAGCTCTTAATACTGGGAAAATAAAGGTAAAATTAATGAAGATTTACAAATATTTCAGTTTATAATGTCTTTGACCTCTGTTTGACATCAGTTTCTTTGTTGTTTTTATTGCAGACATATTTTAATTTAGTTGAGACATGATATGTGAATGTGTTGCCATTTTACGCACCAAGATTTCACAAAAATGTACAAATGATTCATCTTAGAAATGCCTACCACTGCTGTTTTCTTATTAAATGTAAAAGCAAATAATGATCTTCAAGAATATTTAAATAAGTTGTTGCCAACAGCATAAATAAAATAAGAGGAAAGAAAATATTTAATTAGAAAATAAAAAGTCATTATTCCAGTGCATTCTCTTATCTTCTTTCATTAACAGTGATTGCTCCCCTTCAGCTGCTTCACTTAACTTGCTGTTTTAATCACTCATTCTATTAAATTTAATTTATCTAGACATAATAATGTAAATTATAACCAGTAATTCAGGTAACAAGTAATAATGACAGAAAATGATATGGCTTTATCAGAGGAGGAAAAGAGAAACTTCATCTGATTTTTCAATGGTTTGCAACAAAGCAGAAGACTGGGTTTAGGAGCTCAGATTTGGTTGTTCCTATACAAACCAAGAGTCTGGAATAACTAACCTCATAACCCTGAGTATGGAAACAAAGATTAGCATCAATCAACATCTGCACAAAACAGCTGGGTCCTACTTTGTTGCCTGTGAGTCATTCATTTTAGGGAGCTGCAATAACTGCAACTCTGAATTCCTTTGCTCTAGACTTTGCTCAGCCCACAGCTGTGTACCTGAAAAAAGTCAGAAGAATGAGTGCAGGACTGCATTTCTACGCATAAGCGCATGTGTGGGTACACACACACACATAGCTGGAACACAGGCAAGAAAAAGGTCTGTGATTATTGAGATAACACTCTAATTTGGTGACTTCTTTAAAAAATGTTTTTGTCAGTCTCTGGTGGTTTGACCTTGGCTGGATGCCGGGTACCCACCAAGATACTCTATCGCTTAGCCCCCTCTCCTCTCAGCTGGACCGTGGGAAGGAAATAAGATTAAATTCGTGGGCTAGGACAACGCCAGTTTAATGAAGAAGCAAAGCAATGTCGCGTGCAGAAGCAAAAGAAAACAAAGATTTATTGTCTGCTTGCCACCAGCAGGCGCTGTCTGTCCCGTTTCGGGTAGCAGGGCTCCAAACGTGTAGCGGTTTCTCAGAAGACAAGCTGATGCCCACCTCTTCTCCTCCTTTTTCCTAGCTTTTATTGTTGAGCTGACATCAAATGGTATGGAATATCCCTTTGGTCAGTTTGGGTCAGCTGTCCCAGTCTTATCTCTTCCCAGGATCTTGTCCGCCACATCCCACTGCAGGGGGAATGTTGGACACCAGCCTTGGTGCTGGGTGAGCCCTGCCCAGCCGCAGCCACAATAAGGGGGTGTTCCCAGCACCTTCCCAGCTCTCAGTGGAAAGCACGGCACTAGGAGGGCTGCTAAAGGGGAAAACTAACTGCAGCTCAGTCAGACCTAATACACAGTCAAACGCTTAAAGGAATGTCATCAGTCTATTTCAGCAGTCCCAGTGATTCAACTTAACTACTGGTCCTGAGGAGCCTCTTCTCCCACAACCTTGACAGTCTTATTCTATAAATATGTATCCTTCCTATTGTGAATACTCAGACTTGTGATATACCAGTCCTGGACCATGCCACATACACAAATGTGAGTACTTGAAAGTATGTTGAAAACAAATACGAAAGGAAGATTGGCAGACCCACAGAAAAGATTTAAGATCTGAGACACAAATGTGTAGCAATATTTATTTATTTATTTATTTATTTATTTATATGTTCAGAATTTGGGCATCTCTAATACTTATATTTCGAACTGAACAGCAGAATTGTTCAGGATGATCAATTCACACCTACCTTCCCTTGTTTTCCAACCACATCATGACATACAATAGCTGCATGAGGCATAAAAATGTCACTTTTGAATAAATGTTTTTAGAAAACAAGCAGTGAAAAATAGGCAGAGAAAATTATTGTGACAGTGTAAAATAAACCACGCAACAGCATCTAGAAAACAATGTTGATAATGTTCACTTTAAGGGAACATTATGTTTAACTGTAATAGCAGTCACTTAGTCTTATATTCAGTTCACATATACACAATACATAGGAATATCTATTTGAAGAATGAAAAAGGACAGATACATGTTTTCAGAACAGAATACGAATATTTTTCAGGATATCAGTATGTTTCAGAATATCATTCTGTTTTCAGAACACAACAGCTTCAATTTTCTTCACAGAACTTGGTCAAATATGTTTGAACTTTTTCAGTAAAACTGTTCACCAAACTTTATTTAAAGAAACTTCGACAGTGACTAGTTTCCTACTTTGTTCAGTGAATTAATGCTTGAGATTTTTTTGTAATACATAGACCTTTACAATTTAAAATTTACTTTGGTATCTAGAATACCAGCCAATAGACTGTAAAATAATGCAAAGTCTCTAAAAACAAGCAGAAGTTTATAAAGAATCACTATTATTTTACCCCTATCAGATACAACATTTTTCTTCACTTTTCCAATGTAACCCTATAAGTATAGCACATTTTTCTACACATGTTTTCATTTTAATGCTGCTAGTTACAAGAATGCCCCCATAAATCCCCAGGTACTGTACTGACAACATTTTGCCAAGATAGGCTAAGAAGTTTCCCTGCCTTGGAACTCCTGACTCCCCCTACTACACACTGCTGGTGATAGTCCAGGACACTTCACTGCGGAAAGATGTTTAATGCCTTTCAGGGTGTGAAACAAATACTGGAGGCGACATGGAAATTAAAATAATATTGAAGGTACAGCACTGTTCACACATTAATGAAAGGTGTAGTTCCAAAGAAGCTTCCTGGGCAGAGTGCAGCTGGTATGCAAGGAATCCATTCCATGGTGGTTCTCTGATCAATATTGCCTGTGAAACAGCACTGAGGGTGGAGCAGAGTAAAGATTCCAGAGACAGGCTTTATGAATCAACACAGAAGATGGGAACTTTATGGTATTATGGAACTCATAAGCTGCATATTTGCCACCCTGGGCCAAAAAATCTGTAATTTTTTCTCAAAATGCTGTTCTTTGTGTAATTATAATACCAAAACACATCTCCATCCCAAAGGCAACCTGCTTCTGAAGTGACCACCCCTCACTGAGCTTGTGCCCTGAATTTTCTTTATCTATACCTTTAAAAGTAAAGCAAGATAATTTTACACCAATCATGATAAAGATATTTGTGATGAGAATCACTCAAGCTCTACCCTGAAGGTGAAAAATAATCTAAAATGGCTTAAGGAAAGGGGTAGATTAGGGAAGACATCATGAACAAATCAGGGGAGATACCATCACAGGCTATCTCTGAATGTTGGGATCAGTCAATGGGCTGAGCCTCTCTTCCCCCAAGAGGGGCTCCTGTGGGTAAGCTCCTGACTCAATGAGTACTTCCCTGGAAAAACTCAGAAATCTCTCTGGATCNTCCATGGTGGTTCTCTGATCAATATTGCCTGTGAAACAGCACTGAGGGTGGAGCAGAGTAAAGATTCCAGAGACAGGCTTTATGAATCAACACAGAAGATGGGAACTTTATGGTATTATGGAACTCATAAGCTGCATATTTGCCACCCTGGGCCAAAAAATCTGTAATTTTTTCTCAAAATGCTGTTCTTTGTGTAATTATAATACCAAAACACATCTCCATCCCAAAGGCAACCTGCTTCTGAAGTGACCACCCCTCACTGAGCTTGTGCCCTGAATTTTCTTTATCTATACCTTTAAAAGTAAAGCAAGATAATTTTACACCAATCATGATAAAGATATTTGTGATGAGAATCACTCAAGCTCTACCCTGAAGGTGAAAAATAATCTAAAATGGCTTAAGGAAAGGGGTAGATTAGGGAAGACATCATGAACAAATCAGGGGAGATACCATCACAGGCTATCTCTGAATGTTGGGATCAGTCAATGGGCTGAGCCTCTCTTCCCCCAAGAGGGGCTCCTGTGGGTAAGCTCCTGACTCAATGAGTACTTCCCTGGAAAAACTCAGAAATCTCTCTGGATCTGCTTCTTTTAACTTAACATGTTTTGTATATTTACATGTACTTTGCAGACAGTGAATTTATCACTGGCAATCCACAGGAACCTGTACTTCTGTTGCTTTCAATAAACTGCATTATTCATGTTGCCAGTCACAAGAGTCTCTCACTGATCTCCCTCAGCTCCTAACTGACTGCGTGAGACTGCAGAGCACAACCAGATTGGGAGTGATCTGCAGCCAGGAGAGTTCAGATGCAGTGAACAGGACCTGACTAATAGTGACAAATAGGACATCACTCAGAATCCAAACCAAGCTGCCCCCAGCCCCTCTGATATCTGAGGGCAAGCTGGAATGTGAGGGGCTTTATTTTCTGCCAAATTACCCCTTTACATGACACAGGGCTGTCAGAAATATTTACCAGAGCATATTTCAGCACAACACTTAAAATCATTTTGTATCTGTTTCTGGGCCTAACTTGCTGGGAAAACTATGTTGCTGCTTTGACAAAGCTTTGGTATCATCACTCATCTGAGAGAGGAACAGGATTACTGGGCCTAAGTGTCTTTTTGGCTTTTTGCAGTTGCCATGAACAAAAGATCTGAATTTCAAAGTCTGCTCCGGCAGTCCCTACATAGTCCTCAGATGATACAACTCAGATAATACAACTTGAGATAGTAACAGTTGATAGGTACAGAAGTTGTATTATTTCAATAATTATTATAGTTGTACTATCTCAAGTGTCCAACATCAACATAATTGTGACTGTGTTTTCTTCTGGTTATTTCACTGAAGATGTCCTGAGCTAATCCATCTCGTGCTAAGATGTTCTATTTTCCTAATAAACCCTTTGTGATATTCCAACCTCTTAATCTCTTATTCAGTACCATAAGCAGAGGACCATCCTTGACTTAGATCATTCTTTGGCCCAAGGCTACACCTAAATACTTTCTAAATACATTTTCTGCTCCAGTAACACCTGATCAACATTCAAACTGTGTCAGCTTGCAGCTTTTGGTCTCCAAAGAGTCAAGTATGAAAAAGCAGAAACAATTGCATTCTGGTAATTCTGCTATAAAACAGTCTTCTGAGAGGGGGAACCAATTGCTTCAAGTCTTTGTCTTTTTGCAGGTGTGAAGTGATTTACCATGGCATTACAAATGGTGCAGCATCACATTTTTATGAGTTAGTGTGTTTAGATGGGTGTACGATGCTTCATGAAACCTTATCTATTTACCTCGTTTTGTTTCAGCATAAATGTATTTATTTCAAACTGGGTAGAGCTAGCTAAAAATACTCTTTTTCACTCTGAAAAAAAAAAGTACTGTATTTTCTGTCAAAGACTAAAAGCAAAAGCAATATTTAAAAAAAATTTTTTTTTTTCTACAGTATTTTTTAATTGTGAACTAGAAGCCTATGCTGTTTTGCCAAGATAGGTTTTAGGATGGTCATAAGATGCTTCCTTCCTTCCTCCAAATTTCTCAGAACCCAATAGCTAGCTGACAGTTTTAACATCATTTAGTTAGCAGCATCATTCCTATCTAAAAAGCCACTTCGACTTCTTTTTGATATAATAATTGCATCAAGCGATCAGATCAGATGAAAAAACAACCAAGCCATTTAATGTTTTTCATGATCATTAAATTTTTTTCCAGTACTTCCATGAAAGAAATTGCAGTTCTAATATGTGATCAGAAGGGCCATTGTTGGGGGGGATACCAAAAGTTGAGAGACAAATACTGGAGCATGTGAAGTAGCTAAGAAAGTGCTCCTGGAGGAATGTTTAATGGAAACGGCACAAGAAATCTGTATAAAATCTGTCTTCTTTAATGCTGCTGCCCACTTTTTCTTCCTATAATACCTTCTACTGTGGTCTGTAGGGGGCTTGAGCTCTAACAAATGATTGCTGGTAACTCACTGTGGTTGTTTAAAACATGAACCTCAGCTACTTGTTTCCTTGCCTCTGTTGAAGGTTACCACTACCATAGCAAAGGCATTAAAAAGCAACCTGTTCCCACATCAGCCAGTCCAGCACTTCTAACAGACTAAACTGCCTCTGAAAGGGTGCTGAAACCCTGGTTGGCAAGCTGCACCAGCTAAGGCAAGCTGACTGCTTCCTGGCAGTCAGTGCAGCTGCTGTGACAACCTCCAAAAGAAGGTTACTCTGCTCTGCTGGACCACTAAGTCCTGACACACTACAGCTCCTTGCTCAGCAAACGTGATTCAGATCCTGTAGACCACAGCCACCCCAACAGAAACTGCTCTGTGGTCAAGGTATTTATTATACTGGTTGTTGTATATTTTGTCACAGAAAATTGCTGTATGAAACAGTGCAAAATAAGAAAAGGAAAAAAATATAAAATGTACTGGGCAGGATTCACAGTATGCACTGCTTTGTAAATCAGGACTGTGATTACAGTGTTATGAGACCATAAAATGTGTGCACGCTCACCATAATGATGGTGCCCATTATTTAATTGCTTTGCTTTACATTGATTCAGAAAGTGGTTGAATTGGACCCTCATATTGTATTGTGAACTTCTGCAAAACCATTAGATTTTGTCTTCCATCATTATAATACAGCTGAAACGCAATCTTCGTGGACAGTCATGGTGAGACCCTTTAGTGACACCTATGGCCCCTAGAGGACATTTCTGCTTCCTTTGGCTCTTGCAGTGACATGTCTCAATACCACCTGCACAACTGCATAACTCCCTTCACTCCTTTCTGGCCACAGGAGAAGACATGCAGGAGAGCTGAGTACTTGCTCGAGTGTTCCAGGGTCCTGCTTTCTAGATTTGCCAGGCTCCTGGGTTAGCAACACTGTGTCATTTACATAGCTAACCTTAGAAACACCTATCTCCAAGCAGGTTAAGGCAACTGCAAGTCAACATAATTTCCAAGGCAAATCACATGAAGAAAGGAAATGACACCTACTGCATTACTTGATCTGAATAGCATAAACACAAAAGGTCTTGAATGCTAAAAAGGCTCTCGCAACATTTTAAAGAACTGCTGATGTGAAAAGAAAGTTTGGAAGACTTTTTCTTACAAAATACAGGNTTTTTGCAGGTGTGAAGTGATTTACCATGGCATTACAAATGGTGCAGCATCACATTTTTATGAGTTAGTGTGTTTAGATGGGTGTACGATGCTTCATGAAACCTTATCTATTTACCTCGTTTTGTTTCAGCATAAATGTATTTATTTCAAACTGGGTAGAGCTAGCTAAAAATACTCTTTTTCACTCTGAAAAAAAAAAGTACTGTATTTTCTGTCAAAGACTAAAAGCAAAAGCAATATTTAAAAAAAATTTTTTTTTTTCTACAGTATTTTTTAATTGTGAACTAGAAGCCTATGCTGTTTTGCCAAGATAGGTTTTAGGATGGTCATAAGATGCTTCCTTCCTTCCTCCAAATTTCTCAGAACCCAATAGCTAGCTGACAGTTTTAACATCATTTAGTTAGCAGCATCATTCCTATCTAAAAAGCCACTTCGACTTCTTTTTGATATAATAATTGCATCAAGCGATCAGATCAGATGAAAAAACAACCAAGCCATTTAATGTTTTTCATGATCATTAAATTTTTTTCCAGTACTTCCATGAAAGAAATTGCAGTTCTAATATGTGATCAGAAGGGCCATTGTTGGGGGGGATACCAAAAGTTGAGAGACAAATACTGGAGCATGTGAAGTAGCTAAGAAAGTGCTCCTGGAGGAATGTTTAATGGAAACGGCACAAGAAATCTGTATAAAATCTGTCTTCTTTAATGCTGCTGCCCACTTTTTCTTCCTATAATACCTTCTACTGTGGTCTGTAGGGGGCTTGAGCTCTAACAAATGATTGCTGGTAACTCACTGTGGTTGTTTAAAACATGAACCTCAGCTACTTGTTTCCTTGCCTCTGTTGAAGGTTACCACTACCATAGCAAAGGCATTAAAAAGCAACCTGTTCCCACATCAGCCAGTCCAGCACTTCTAACAGACTAAACTGCCTCTGAAAGGGTGCTGAAACCCTGGTTGGCAAGCTGCACCAGCTAAGGCAAGCTGACTGCTTCCTGGCAGTCAGTGCAGCTGCTGTGACAACCTCCAAAAGAAGGTTACTCTGCTCTGCTGGACCACTAAGTCCTGACACACTACAGCTCCTTGCTCAGCAAACGTGATTCAGATCCTGTAGACCACAGCCACCCCAACAGAAACTGCTCTGTGGTCAAGGTATTTATTATACTGGTTGTTGTATATTTTGTCACAGAAAATTGCTGTATGAAACAGTGCAAAATAAGAAAAGGAAAAGAATATAAAATGTACTGGGCAGGATTCACAGTATGCACTGCTTTGTAAATCAGGACTGTGATTACAGTGTTATGAGACCATAAAATGTGTGCACGCTCACCATAATGATGGTGCCCATTATTTAATTGCTTTGCTTTACATTGATTCAGAAAGTGGTTGAATTGGACCCTCATATTGTATTGTGAACTTCTGCAAAACCATTAGATTTTGTCTTCCATCATTATAATACAGCTGAAACGCAATCTTCGTGGACAGTCATGGTGAGACCCTTTAGTGACACCTATGGCCCCTAGAGGACATTTCTGCTTCCTTTGGCTCTTGCAGTGACATGTCTCAATACCACCTGCACAACTGCATAACTCCCTTCACTCCTTTCTGGCCACAGGAGAAGACATGCAGGAGAGCTGAGTACTTGCTCGAGTGTTCCAGGGTCCTGCTTTCTAGATTTGCCAGGCTCCTGGGTTAGCAACACTGTGTCATTTACATAGCTAACCTTAGAAACACCTATCTCCAAGCAGGTTAAGGCAACTGCAAGTCAACATAATTTCCAAGGCAAATCACATGAAGAAAGGAAATGACACCTACTGCATTACTTGATCTGAATAGCATAAACACAAAAGGTCTTGAATGCTAAAAAGGCTCTCGCAACATTTTAAAGAACTGCTGATGTGAAAAGAAAGTTTGGAAGACTTTTTCTTACAAAATACAGGCTCTCCATTGCCAGCATGCTGACACTTTAAGTGAGATTCCTCTCGTCACAGTTTATTGCTAGTGGCACTAATGGTTGCTGATCCACCAGTCAATATGCACAACATGTTTCTCTTCCAAAGTGGCAGCCACTTAATAGTTTGTCTCATGTATTTTTTTTTCAGCAAACAGGAAAAAAAAAAAAAAAAAAAAATCCCAGTTAAGTTTGTTCAAACTTTTTTATTCTGGCCGTGGCTACGATAATAAAATATTTTAGAGTTTGAATGATATTTAAAATGGAAATATGCACAACAAAGAACCAACAGTCCTAGTCTGTACCAGGCTTCTCCTTATCAAGACTGCAAAGTTTTTAGGAAGTGAGTCTTTCCTTCTCAGATAATTTTCCTGAAAACCAGAGAGAGCCTGGCAGGGCTTGTTAAAGGGAAACAGCAAATTCCCAAGAAGGTATTAGTACACTTGACGTAAGTAAATAATTGAGTTAGCATTTTGAGGATATAATATTCTTGATTGAACTATCAGCAGCTTGAGATACTCAGGCCTTTCATATGTATATTTGCATGTGTCATTCTGTTGTTGCAGATAAAGCAGCATGGAGTTCTTTGCATATATAATCATGTTATTATGAGTTCTGTGATAAGGCCAAATGAAAAAGCATGTTCTTTCTTCCCTCTCGATGCAGTTTGGCAGCCAAAACATCATTTGCTTTAGCAAACCTGAAAATAGTTTCCTGCAGTTTTGTGCAAAAGAAGAAGGAGAGCTGAAGGTTAAAGGATAAAATGAGCTTTCTGCTGTGAGAGGGGCTAGCAAAACACCTGAGTCCAGCTGTGGAAGGGAGGAGAAAAAAGTCATACGTTGGCAATTGCTGCTGAAATTGCAGCAGAGAATCTACGTGTGCCTGCTAAGTTCTGTGCTGGTACACAGCCCTTGTGAGGATTCAGCTGAAATTTCCTTGCAGGGCAATATAGAAATCTTGACATGAAAAAGCAGCCAGAGTTTCTTCCCTGTGTTTGATGCTTTATCATGGATAGGTGAGGTAAAGCTCAGCATGGTCAGGATCCAGAGTGGGTGCAGCTCCCACTGATCACACTCTGCCAGCTGATAAAAACAGTCTGGTAAGGACTGGAGCCAGGTATTAACAAGACACTGACAGACAAACCACTTTTCTCAGCACCTATGAGGGCTGGTGAGGATGCAGACAGCTCTGTTGATCCTTCTGCCCCTACTTTGGCTGCATTGCAACTGACTTTGACCCTGGATGAAGGTAGAGATTCATGGGTACCCCATCTTCAGATGGTCACTTGCTCATGTAGAAGAGCTTAGTGCTGCAACAGGGAGACTTCATGTCCTCTGTGCACAATGACTGGATTGTTTGCAAAACTCTGATGATGCTGAAGAGAGAAGTGTAAGTAGCAAAGGCTTTACTCCTGGCTTACTCCATGTGCCAGCATGAGTTGATCCTGCTGCAGGCAGGCAAACAGGCAGGCAAACAGGCTTGCATGGCCAGAGTCTGCCTGGCTCCAGTGCTCAGGGATGTACTAACATCTTGTGTTGGCATTTGGGCCCATGGTGAAAGTTCTGGCAATGCAGTGAGCAGGTTGGGTGCTGACCAAGTTGGAAATCTTAAGCACTGAATCAGATCCTGCAAACTGGGAGAAGTGAAGTGAGCCAAGGAGCAGTGCTACTGAAATTAAGCAGATATTGATTTCACTGAGGTGAACATCAACTTTTATTGATCCGAGAGATAAATATTGACTGAAACATCCTCATGTGTTCCCTAACTCAGGGCCATAGTTTGTACTCTTGGAACAGTTTTCCTTCTTTTCCCTAGAAAATCTCTTTTCCTCAGCTGCTCNCAACAACAACAAAAAAACAAACAACTAACAAACAAAAAAAACCCAAACAACTTTCATTCATGTACTGAATGTTCTCTGATTATTTATAATGGCAAAGTTGGAAAGTCTTAGGATAACTCCAGTGCTTTTGGAATTGTTCATAATCACACTTGGGAAATGGTAGAAAGATTCAGCTTAAAAGTCATTTTTATATATTAAAGGAAAAATGTTATTCTAACTTCATATCTTGGTATCTCATACAGCTGTGACAACAGTACATGGAACAAAGTTCTTGACAAATATACCTTCCAATCTTTTTATCA
>VYZU01052870.1:0-13406 GCA_013401355.1 Ceyx cyanopectus | reverse complement strand
TTGGTGTATCTGTAACACATTAATTACAGATTCAGATTCTGATTTTTTTATTGCACAGAGTTATTGTTTGTCCCCTACAATAAAATTGACAGTTAGTAGAGTTTTCTCTTTCTGTCTCCCTGTGAATGTCTGCTAGCACTCCAACACCATTCTCACAGCTGTGTATTTTCTGCACTTTTATAGAAGACTGGAGACCTGAACAATCATCATTACAATTTTATACTGCTGTTTGCTTTACTGCTTCTGTGCTAACCCAATTAAGACAGTAAATGTCATTTTGTTCTTCAGATATAGTATGCCCATGTTCTTTAGGAATTTTTTTTTCACAGAGATGTTCAATTTTTATGTTCACAGTTCTTCAAGATCTCAGAAATTACTTTTTGCAAACTATAATAAGAGATGGCACCAGAGAACCTCACCTTTGCTGCATTTATGTTTTTCTGTGATACATTCTCACTCAAATAAATGAATTAATTTGTCTTCATGATACCCTTGTGAGTTCAACACTGCCATTGCCATTTCTTTCTGTACCCATACAGATGTTAGAAACCTTTCTTCTTGGACTGGGAGAGTAGGGGAGGTATTCATTTGCTGAGTAGGTTTCTGTTTCTGCATAAAGCAGCTAGAGAGAAACTTGTATTTTAAAGTAAAGGAAAGCCCAGGGAAATGTGTTGCACTTAAACTGTAATGTATTCAATCTGACAATAAACATGCTTCCTTCATTCTCCACCACCTCTTTCTTCTGCTCTACCTCTGTCTCATATATCCTTTAGCTTTAAAACAGTCAGCTTTTAGCTCCCACAGACAGTGTGTCTATCCCCAGTGGTTAATGGACAGGTTCTTAAAGGTAATTGTGTCTATTTTACACTGATTTAAAGGGGAATTATGTAAGCATCTATCTATCTATCTAATCTATCTATCTAATCTATCTATCTAATCTATCTATTTTATCTATCTATCTATCTATCTCCTTTGACAGCTGATCATGCCAGCTGGATGAATTGGGTAGTCACTGGATAAGCAGTAGCAGGTGGAATTCAAAACCTGTCTTTACCTGGGTGAGCTATGAAGTCAATGATCCATCTCCCTCTTAAGTCTGTAGCACACACTAAAAAGCAGAATCTTCTTTGGAGAAGTTTAATACTCTATTTGCCAAGGCCACTTTCCTCATTACCCATTGTCTTCTGCACTCCACAGCAGCCAAACTGAGGCATTCACAATCTGAAATAGCTGCCTTTTGTATTTCTCTTCCCTAAATATCTGCCTCTAGAATCTGAAAGTGTTGCTTTTAATTACAAACACCTCCTACACCCCTGCTGAGAAGATTGCCATTCTTCCTCCCAGAATAAATCTGCAAGTACACCAGGAAATCTGCCAGTTTACAGAACTCCCCTCCTTCCTTCACTGAGGAAACCCTACCCTGAGAGCACATTCATACAAACCAGCCCCCACAGCCAATTAGAAACACTCAAGTCATCTTAAATTGGAGTATTCTTGGGGATTTTCCCTTATTTTCTGAAACCTTGGTAACAGTACACAAATAAATGATGTTCCAACCATTCAGTCTGTGATAATCAAACCTGAACAAAAACATTCCTATCAAAAAATTTTGATGTAGGACATCTTATACAATATAACTAAAGAAATTTGCTCTCTTTTCCATACTCTTTCCTTTTCATTTAACAGTGGGCAAAGGAAGAAGAGAAGGATGGAGAGAATTAATAAATTACACCAAAAAAAAAGAGGCAAATTTGGGGATTTATTTTCCCACATATTGTTAAAAATGCTCTCTTCCAAAAAGACAGACCTTTGTGGCCATATTCTTTATTCTTTTTTAGTCTGTCTGACATTCATCTGTATTCATGCTGCAAGTTTCATGCAATGAACAGAATAAAACCCATTCTCTCCTACACTCAGCTTAGCTGAAGTGACATCAGTGTCTCCCATGGAGCCCATGGAGGTGAACAGTGGAGAAGATACCCACCTGCAGCCCACAGAAGATCCCATGCTGGAGCAGGTAGATGCACATGAAGGAGGCTGTCACTCCATGGAGAGCCATGCTGGAGTAGGCTCCTGGCAGGACTTGGGACCCCAAAGGGGAACCATGCTCAAGCAGTCTGTTCCTGAAGAACCTCACCCTGTAGAAAGGACACCTGATTAACTAGTTAATTAAGAACTGCAGCCTGGGGGAACGACCCACACTGAAGTTCATGGAGCTTGTGGGGAGGGACCCCACAATGGAGTAGAGGAAGAGTGTGAGGTGTCCCCTTAGGAGGAAGGAGAGGCAGAGACAACGTGTGATGAGTTGACCACAATCCCCTTCCCCACATCCCTGCACTGCTCAGGGGGAGGAAGCAGAGAACAGCAGGAGTGAAGTTAAGCCAGGAAGAAGGGAGCTAAGATATAGTTTTCATTTCTTATTACTCTCCTCTAATTTGATTGGTAATAAAGTAAATCAATTTCCCTTACTCAAGTCTGTTTTGCCCATGACAGTAATTGGTGAGTGATCTCCCTGTCTGTAACTTGACCCACAAAACTTTTGTTATATTTTTTTCTCCCCTGTCCAGTTGAGGAGGAGAGTGAGAGAGTGGTTTTGGCAGGCACCTGGCAGTCATGATCTGCCTACCTCAGCAGGACAAAGAAATATGACAAGGACTAAAGGAATACAGTTAGAAAAAAATATTTTTTATGAGAAAGCATAAGCTTTACTAACTGGTGCTAAGATATTTACTAAGGATGTGTGGTGTTTATCTCTCAGGAATCACTTATGCTTTTTTTTTATTCACTCATGCTGGTATTTAATTCTGTGTGATGCCTTCTGAGAAGGCACAATTTTATTTAGCCTGTGCTTTAGTGAGGAATTTAAGTTAGTGTAAGAAAGGTATTTTAGCAATCAGTTACCTTTGCAGAGAAATACCTGCATAGGTATTTTTTTTAATATATTATATATATTTGCATACCAGTTTCAGCAGAGATACAGGCAATGGAGAGCTGCTGGCTCATTTGGACTGTAAAAATAGATTCTAATAAGTCATTGTCAGACTAGTCAGACACAAAGTTGACTCTGGATTTACACATAAAATTCCCTGAGCAATTCCACTTACTCAATAGCACCTTTGAGCCAGAAATAATTTAACATGGCTCACAAAGTGACCCACAGGACAACCTGAATATCCCAGCTAAAGAGGAGTAATGGCAGTTTCCTGTGAAGCAAATAGAGCTCTGTATCATGAGACCTAAACCTGGTTCTGCCACTGACTGACCAGTTAACCCTGGACAAAATTTTTAATCTTCCTGCATTTATCTATTGCTCAAATAGGATTTCAGTTCTTTCCTACCTGAAATATATATATATATATATAACTAATTNCTGGATAAAGCAATTTTCTTTAAGAGTTTTAGGGTATTAGACCCAAGTGCATTTCTGAAAAGTCTTAAATGGAGCAGACAAAAGGGCAAGCAATGGATATAAAAAGAAATAATCTCAACTTGATACCTGGCAAAAGGGGGTGATTTTTGTGGCTGTTGATTTCACAAATCATTAAGCATAACAGCAAACATAAAATGAATGTTTCCTGCCCATTTTTTAAATGTAGAGGCATAGGGGGAGCTTGTGATGTTCCCCTGTGTGAGTGGTCATTAGATTGAGCATTATATGGAGGGTAACAGCATAAGTGCTCTTGCAGTGACATCCTCAAATAGCAGGTGCATCTGGCTATAGCCCCAAGGGCAGAAACCACAAATACTTACTGTGATTGCAGTCAAAGGTCTTATCTGTGTCCAGGATATTCTTTTCTTCTCCAGGAGAAAACAGCAATGATTCAGCTTCAAGAAAACTGTACAAGCTGATATAGGAGACATTGCTAGCTCTCTAAAAAAAATCTCCCTTTAAACTTCTCATCCATCTGCATTGCTGGGCCACTTCTCAGCCTGTACAAACAATGGCAGAGCAGGATGGGCCTTGAGCTGATTTTTTCAGCTGTTAATTCAGCAAGCATCTTACACTATCATGTATATGCATTTCTTTGCATGTACTTCACCAATAGTCAAGTACAGACATTTCAGTGGAGACTTTCTTCAGACTGTTCTTCATCAAGGCAGACAAAGTAATGATCATGGAAGGAGGGAATGGTCACCTGGGAGGAGCATAGGAGTGTTGCCAGAGGATGCAGGGAGGAAAAGAAAGCAGTCACTGAATGCCACCTTTGCCTCTGTCTATACTGCTGGAGACTGTCCTAGGAACCCCTGACACCTGAGGCACCAGAGGATAGCATGAAAAAGGAGTCTTCCCTGGTTGATGAGGACTGGGTTAAAGAACAGTTGAGTCATCTGGACATCCATAAGTCCATGGGTCCTGATGGCATGCACCCGTGGGTGCTGAGGGAGCTGGCACAGGGCATTGCCAGACCACTCTCCGCCATCTTCACTAAGTCATGGCAGACAGGAGAGGTGCCTGGGGACTGAAGGAGGGAAAAATGAAGGAGGGAGTATTGTTTTCTTGGCCTCCCTCTTCAAGAGGGACATAGAATTGCTTGAGAGAGTCCAGCACAGAGCCATAAGGATGATTAAAAGGAATGGAGCATCTTTCTTCTGAGGAAAGACTGGGGGAGCTGAGGCTCTTTAGCTTGGAGAAAAGGAGATTGAGGGGTGACCTCATCTATGTTTATAAACATATAAAGGGCAAGTGCCAGGAGGATTGAGCCAGACACTTCTTGGTGATGCCCAGTAACAGGACAAGGGGTAAGGGTGGAAGCTGAGGCACAGGAATTTTCATGTAAACATGAGGAGGAATTTTTTCACTGTGAGGGTGACATAACACTGGAACAGGCTGCCCAGGGGTGTTGTGGAGTCTCCCTCTCTGAAGACATTCAAAAGCTGACTGAAAAGTTATTAAACTTAACATCAAAATGGACATTTTCCTTTTTTACTTCCACTAAGTTTTTTGACAATATGAGAAAGTGACCATAAAATTAATACTGGAAGCAGCCAGGACAGTGTCCTTCACCCCAGGAAGATTCTAAACTGACAAGTTACTACTGAGTAGTCTCCATAACTAATTCTGCTGGTGATGAGTTTGGTTGGTTTGTACTCATCATCATTCAGGCTGTTATTACAGCACTAGTAATATGAGAACTAATGAAACAGTAGTGGCTTTGCTCAAATTATTCCCCATACTTTCCCTTCCAGTGGCTGCCTGGCTTAAAAAGAGAGGCCCTGAAGGCACAGAACATGCTGGATTCCCAAGGCTCATATATCAGGGCATCCCTTATACAGCCTTCATTCCTCTCTAACTATTGCTGCAACATCCAGTAAAAGCACAGCTATTTCTGACATATTTTGGCATATCACAGTGAAATACCTTTATAATGCATCTTAGATTTCAGGCACAGCTTTTAAACACAGGCTAATTTATAGGCATATAGGTAGATGGGTTTTTCCACCATGTAGAAAACAACTTAATTCCGTTATTACTCAGCCTTACTAAATAAGCTGTTGAGATATAATTAAACAATTATCTCCTGTATCAGGGCATAAGAGAGTACTGAAGGACCGGAGGCCTCTTTTCTAAAAGAAAACTGCAGCTAGGACCTGAGGAATTGGACATAAATTTAACATGTATTTTGATAGCTTGAAGGCAAATTAGTTTTCCTTTGTAAATATTGGTTTCTCAAACAGATACTCTAGGGTAAACACTCCATACAGCACGTGGAAAGTGTGAGTTATGATTATACATTCCATTATGAAATAAAAGGGGTATACATGTATCTCTGGTGTGTTCACTGGGACAGTGAGCCTTCTGCCTGCAGGTGTGTAGACACTTGGACTTTTTTGCTATGTACTTAGATCACTGGGAAAGCACAGAGAGAAAGAAAAAATGTCCACTAAGTGCACAATGATGAGGAAAACTATGCTATGAGCAATACCCTTGTGCATCAGGAAAAATGCTTGCAGTCTGAAGAAGGTACATGGTGGTATCATTTCCAGACAAAAGCAGAGGCAGTGCTACACAAAACAATGAGTGAAAAGCAGAAGAGTAAAGCTTAACATCAATCTGTTATGTGATGTTGAACAAAGATATCATCTGTATGTCTTACACCATCATCTGTTTCACCTCTGAATTTGGGTCTCTACATCTGTGACCTTGGATGAGAGATGATGATTCACAGAGATGATTCTGTGAAACAAATTGCCAACTCAGGTCAGAGAAGAAGAGAGAAGGATGATCACAGAATCACAGAATGTTCAGGATTGGAAGGGACCTAGAAGATCATCCAGTCCAACCCCCCTGCCAGAGCAGGGGCACCTAGACCAAGTCACCCAGGAACAGATCCAGGTGGGGCTGGAATGTCTCCAGAGCAGGAGACTCCACAACCTCCCTGGGCAGCCCCTTCCAAGTTCTGGCACCTGGCTCCATCCTCCCTACACTCACCTTTAATATATTGATAGACATTGATGAGGTCCCCCCGCAGTCTCCTCTTCTCCAGGCTAAAAAGCCTCAGCAGGCAGATGATAGTAGACTCAAAATAATTTCCAAGTCAAAAATATTGCCTATTAATTTTTAATTAAAAGATAGAAAATGGGTACTGGCTATTTATATTACAAAAAGAACTGAAATATTTTTAAATATCTGAGAAGAAAAGTAGCATATGAACGATATGACATGAATTAGTCATAAGTAAAGAAAAATTATTGAAAAGTGAAAACTCCATTCTTCAAGACTTTTCATTCTCCAAGTACTTCTCAACATTACTGACCAACCTCCAATGTCCCATGGCTCTATCCTAGTTGTGAAATAGTAGAAGTTTAACATTTTTCTCATCTTCATGTTGGTTAACATCTGTGCAGTGTTAGAATTCATGTTCTTGGCACAGTCTTGAAAATGTTAATAATGATAACTGTGGTTCACAGAGAATTATCTACCCTAGGTTTCAATACTGGGTCCAGTCCTGTATAATCATGTATGTTCATTCCTTTCTATTTATATTCCATATATTTGAAGCTTTTGCTTCTTGTAATTTATAATGGCTGCAATTTTTTTTTTTGAGTTTTTGACAATACTTTATAACTTTATGTCTGATTTTAAAGTTTTGGGTTTTTTGTCTCCAAATATTTATTTCAAAGCCTTTACAAAGTGATCAGTAATATACTCTGATGAACATTCTGTGAATATTCATAGAATCATTTGGCTGGAAGAGACCTTTAAGATCATCAAGTCCAGCCATTAACCCTACACTGCCAGGGTCCCTAAACCATGTCCCCCAGCACCACCATTAATTAGTGTAAAACTTGACTGTAAAGTAAAAGCTTGATAATTCATAGAGTAATAATTCATATTTTCTCTGCCTTTTGTTGTACTTGGGTATCTGAAATCCATCCTCTCCTCCATGTTTGAAATGTGTTCTTGGCTTTGGTAAACTTGTCTATGTTGTTTCCTTATGTCACCCCTGATGACTTCTTGATATTTCTAGGCTCCATTATGCAGATTCATTAACAGCATTTTCCAGTGATCATTAATTGGACTGGGCTGACCAGTGCAAATGATGTCAGATTATTATTGACTGTGCATCTACTGCCCACACTGGGAACTAATACCCTGATAGGAACCTGTGCAAATAATCTGAAAAGTGATTTAACCATGGCTCTAGTCCTTCCATTTTACAGGTACATGCCCTGAGCCCATCCCTCCTGCCTCCAGTTCAGGACACAGAGCTCTTGGAAAAGCTCCACTGCCTTTCTCCTCTACCCTCCCTGTCCTGTTCTGCAGCACTGTGACCAGTGTGACTTTGCAGGCAGCTGCAGATGCCAGAATCCTATGCTGTCAGTCTAAAATACACACTGTGAAGCCTGGAGTGGCTCTTGTTCAAGTGGTTGGTTTTGTTTTGCCAGGTGATGCACATTTGCAGCTTTAATTGAACACTGGGAGACAGTAAACTGAACCTTCTGGGAAATCATGCAGGAAGCAGCAGTTTTTCTCATCTTGAACTTGGTGTTGTAATAATGTTTTTTCTCACCACAGAAACTTTAGAATCAACTGGGAGAAGTTTTTAAGATGTTTGTCTTGTCAGAGTAAATTTCTTCAGTGAGTTTATAACCAGTGCTACACTGGACTATTATAAGCAATATAAGCAATATAAGCTTACCTTTGATTGGCACCTGAAATTTGATGCATTTTTTTTTTCAATCAAGATCTTTTACCCTTACAGATCTGCCACAAACTGCATCTTATTTCTATCTTTTTTTTTTTTTTTCCACACTAAAAAGATTTATCTTAACCATTTGTAAAAACATGACCAAATTTGATTTGGTATTAGAGAAAAGAAGACATAAAAAATGTCCATCCATTCTAAGCTAATTTACATTTCAAGGCAAAAAAAAATCCTGTTTCAGATTTAAATTGTTGTAATGTTGTGCAGCCAGAGATCTAAACCTTCTCCTCACTTTTAAATAAAAAACACAACAAACAACAAAACAAACAATAATGTAACTGTTTCTGAAGGTAGTTAGTTAGCATATTTAGTCTTTTTCTCATTAGCTGATTGATGAAAGGCTTTGCTTGATAAGAGACATATTTAAGTCCACTTTTTGAAANTCATCCAGTCCAACCCCCCTGCCAGAGCAGGGGCACCTAGACCAAGTCACCCAGGAACAGATCCAGGTGGGGCTGGAATGTCTCCAGAGCAGGAGACTCCACAACCTCCCTGGGCAGCCCCTTCCAAGTTCTGGCACCTGGCTCCATCCTCCCTACACTCACCTTTAATATATTGATAGACATTGATGAGGTCCCCCCGCAGTCTCCTCTTCTCCAGGCTAAAAAGCCTCAGCAGGCAGATGATAGTAGACTCAAAATAATTTCCAAGTCAAAAATATTGCCTATTAATTTTTAATTAAAAGATAGAAAATGGGTACTGGCTATTTATATTACAAAAAGAACTGAAATATTTTTAAATATCTGAGAAGAAAAGTAGCATATGAACGATATGACATGAATTAGTCATAAGTAAAGAAAAATTATTGAAAAGTGAAAACTCCATTCTTCAAGACTTTTCATTCTCCAAGTACTTCTCAACATTACTGACCAACCTCCAATGTCCCATGGCTCTATCCTAGTTGTGAAATAGTAGAAGTTTAACATTTTTCTCATCTTCATGTTGGTTAACATCTGTGCAGTGTTAGAATTCATGTTCTTGGCACAGTCTTGAAAATGTTAATAATGATAACTGTGGTTCACAGAGAATTATCTACCCTAGGTTTCAATACTGGGTCCAGTCCTGTATAATCATGTATGTTCATTCCTTTCTATTTATATTCCATATATTTGAAGCTTTTGCTTCTTGTAATTTATAATGGCTGCAATTTTTTTTTTTGAGTTTTTGACAATACTTTATAACTTTATGTCTGATTTTAAAGTTTTGGGTTTTTTGTCTCCAAATATTTATTTCAAAGCCTTTACAAAGTGATCAGTAATATACTCTGATGAACATTCTGTGAATATTCATAGAATCATTTGGCTGGAAGAGACCTTTAAGATCATCAAGTCCAGCCATTAACCCTACACTGCCAGGGTCCCTAAACCATGTCCCCCAGCACCACCATTAATTAGTGTAAAACTTGACTGTAAAGTAAAAGCTTGATAATTCATAGAGTAATAATTCATATTTTCTCTGCCTTTTGTTGTACTTGGGTATCTGAAATCCATCCTCTCCTCCATGTTTGAAATGTGTTCTTGGCTTTGGTAAACTTGTCTATGTTGTTTCCTTATGTCACCCCTGATGACTTCTTGATATTTCTAGGCTCCATTATGCAGATTCATTAACAGCATTTTCCAGTGATCATTAATTGGACTGGGCTGACCAGTGCAAATGATGTCAGATTATTATTGACTGTGCATCTACTGCCCACACTGGGAACTAATACCCTGATAGGAACCTGTGCAAATAATCTGAAAAGTGATTTAACCATGGCTCTAGTCCTTCCATTTTACAGGTACATGCCCTGAGCCCATCCCTCCTGCCTCCAGTTCAGGACACAGAGCTCTTGGAAAAGCTCCACTGCCTTTCTCCTCTACCCTCCCTGTCCTGTTCTGCAGCACTGTGACCAGTGTGACTTTGCAGGCAGCTGCAGATGCCAGAATCCTATGCTGTCAGTCTAAAATACACACTGTGAAGCCTGGAGTGGCTCTTGTTCAAGTGGTTGGTTTTGTTTTGCCAGGTGATGCACATTTGCAGCTTTAATTGAACACTGGGAGACAGTAAACTGAACCTTCTGGGAAATCATGCAGGAAGCAGCAGTTTTTCTCATCTTGAACTTGGTGTTGTAATAATGTTTTTTCTCACCACAGAAACTTTAGAATCAACTGGGAGAAGTTTTTAAGATGTTTGTCTTGTCAGAGTAAATTTCTTCAGTGAGTTTATAACCAGTGCTACACTGGACTATTATAAGCAATATAAGCAATATAAGCTTACCTTTGATTGGCACCTGAAATTTGATGCATTTTTTTTTTCAATCAAGATCTTTTACCCTTACAGATCTGCCACAAACTGCATCTTATTTCTATCTTTTTTTTTTTTTTTCCACACTAAAAAGATTTATCTTAACCATTTGTAAAAACATGACCAAATTTGATTTGGTATTAGAGAAAAGAAGACATAAAAAATGTCCATCCATTCTAAGCTAATTTACATTTCAAGGCAAAAAAAAATCCTGTTTCAGATTTAAATTGTTGTAATGTTGTGCAGCCAGAGATCTAAACCTTCTCCTCACTTTTAAATAAAAAACACAACAAACAACAAAACANAAAAACACTAATTTTCAAGAATACCTCATTTTGATTCTCCATTCTTACCTCTGAGAAAGCTTCACACTAGTCTCAAAAATGTGTATTTGGTCTGTAGTTTGGGAAAGCATATTAAGAATAGGAGGAACCTGGAAATTTAGGCTTGTATCTGTCAGAGGACACAGGCAATGAATTAATTATCTGTGTACACAGAAAAGAGATAGAATATAGACTATACAGTCATTATTAATATCTTTAATAAGGTTTTGATTACATGCCCTTCTATGGAACAAAACTCCTGGGGTTTAATGGGATAAGCACAAGCATTCTGTATCACTTTCTAGTTTTTCTTAGAAAAAAACCAACCCTACACTTTCTCCCCAGCTCAGTTCTTCTGTTGTTCTGGAAGCTGAATGAATAACTGCATTTCTTTAACTAATCTTGCCAGGACAAAATTGTCCCTGGACAAAATAGTTTTTTTCACTAGTTGGAGAACCCCAAAACATTTAAGTATCGAGAGGAAAAGAAAATGGTATGAAAACGTCTCCTAAAGTCCTTTAAATTTCAATTCCAAGCTTAGAGGTAGCTTTTCCCTATTTATTCAAAAGCATTCAGGTGTCTAGAATTTATCAGAGACTTGCATGTCTTCTATCAGCAAGTTGCAGTCCTTCAAAGTGCTTTGTGCAGTGACCTTAACAAATCAGAGTGCCAAGGAACTGAGGATTCTGATGAGCCAGGTTCTGACTTCTTGAAGCATGGTCTGAATTCTCAAAGTATTTAAAATCAGCTCTGAGGTAGCGAGCACCATTACTACCTAATGTGTCCAGAATGATTTTTTTTTTTCCTCTTTTCAAATATACTTGAAGATAATCAGTTGAAAGGATATTAAGGAGGTGTCACAGAGTAACATTTGTAAATAAACAGCATTATCTTGCCATAGCTCGGTGAGTGTTAGTAAAAAATCAATAGACTATTACAGTGTAGAAAATACAGAGGAAATATTAAGTAGATATAGAGAGGAGATATGTTGGAATAGCTTATTTGAAAACAATAAAGAGAAATAGCATTAAGGAGATAAAGATCCGAAAATAATGTCATTTACAGCATCATCAGCTTTTTATTTTGTATGGCTTTTTTATTACAACGGGCAAGATGCAAGCTTTGGCAGAAAAAAATGCCCTCCAATTAAAATGTCTGTAGATGCAATCCCATTTATCTGAAAGCTTGCCTGTGTACTGTAAGGACTCAGTTCAAGTGCCAAAAATAAGCATCTAGTGCCATTTGAAATGGCTGACTTTTAATTTTAAGGCATCCACATAGATCCAGCAGATATGACACATGCCTTTCTGGGACAACACTTGGAGGCCAGATAGGATAAAACTTTAGAAGCTTGGGGCCAGATGTCTTAAATCTCACTTTTTGTCCATATTTGGTCAATTGACTCAAGTCAGATATCAAATAATTGTGAATAATTGCCAAGTGAAGTTTCTCAATCAGGCAATAAGGAAGCAAGTCTATGTATATAAATGCAGAACAAGCCATTATAGAGAGGGCTGTAATTAAAGATGCTACTGCATCAAGTTTGAAAGTCTGATTAGTCTAAAATTATTTCCTGATAAATGTGTGAGCTCCATTCCATCACAAATTAGACTAAAAATTTCAGTTAAGCCACCTTTGTTGATCTGCCTACCTGTAACTGAAGACTCTCATCCACAAAATTTCCAGTTTTAAGCAGCACTTCTTCACCATTGCACTCAAGGACTCTAGGATAATCCTCCCTAGGAAAAGAGGTGCAAGATAATGTGCATCACAGTCTGTCAAAAACTCTGTCTCAGGCATCTGGATGAGCCTAAGGTGCTGGGATGATAACACACAATTTTACATAAGGTAAATGCAAGTCACAGCTCATGGAAGAAACAACCCTAAAGACCTCTACATGAAATCTTAGAAAGCTATTTTTAATCACATGTTTTGTCCACAGTCCAATACTAGCCCTAATGGATTTTTGTGGAATGGAATAATCAAAATGATGCAGCTAAAATGTAAAGTCTGTGTAATACTCTGTGTTCTGGGTGATTGAAGAAGGTCATTATCAACTTCTATTACCAGGTAAACTTTATCATATGGCATGCAGTCAGAAATGAATTCAAGCAAAGACAATGCAGGTAATTATAAACCCATTAAATTTCCCCAGAGTTACTTGAGGAGTTCCATCCATGAATTCAAATGTACTGCTTCCAAGCAGCTGCAGTTGAACATTTGGTCCTTCCAATTTTGGGGACATTGTCTTCTTTTTTTCATATGAGCTCTACAGAAGAGAGCTTTTATCACACTCTTTTTTTTTGACCGAAAATTTTCCATTTGCTTTGGATGCAACAATTATTTTGATTTATTCTGACCTTATTTTTCTCTTCTACTACATATCAAGCAAAAGATCCATAGAAGAAATATTCTTTAGTTCAGAAAATTGTCTGTCTAATATTTAAAATCTTAGTCACATCACTATAAGGCTCTTACATAAATTAGAGAGAAAGTGCAGCAGACCACACAATGTGAAAAGTCTTGTCACTGGAAAGTAAGCTATAGAAATATATTTCAGTTAGAGTTAGTGATTTTATTAAATTATTAAATT
>VYZU01052868.1:0-113177 GCA_013401355.1 Ceyx cyanopectus | reverse complement strand
ATTCTGTGATTCTGTGATAGAGGTCCTCTCCCCTTTCCAGTTCCCTAATCTCCACACTAATGTTTATTGGTCTCACCTTACACATCAACTAATTTTATTCCTCTTGGACTCAACTTTAGTTTATCTACAGGTATTTTAGTCCAATGAGATGAGCTTCAAGTGTTAAATGCACTGTATATTTTCCATATGAAAGGAATTGTGTAACGTTAGTCCCAAAGGTGTGATTTGCATCTGTCCTGGAGAAGAGGCTTCTCAGAGGCCTGTACTGAGTGTGGACCATACGTGTAGTCCCACTCCTAGTAAAAAGTGAAGCTTTGACCTGTGGCATTGAGCTTGCTGGGAAAAGCAGTCACCCAGAAAGAGACTGCTCAGCCTCTTTTGTGTGTGGATGACTGATTTAAACTGAGACTGTTGGCATCTACCTCCAAAGTCAATTTCCTTGATAAGCATTCAAGTGTACAAGCAAACCTGCAACATTCAGCAGCTCTGCACATTCCTCCCTTCATCTTCCTTGGCTTAGCCAACTCTGCTTCAGCTGTTGCCCAGCTCTTGATCAGGTTCCTCTGGTGCTTGCAAATTCTGCAGGACTTCACATCCAGGGCTTTGCTGTGCACACTCAGCAGCTGCTGCCTGTTACTGGCCCCTTTTGTGGTGATTCCTTCCCCGGGGCCTGTTTATTTACGTGGGAATCTGGCACAGTGTTGACACCTTTGGAATTAAAAAATATAAATCCCAAACTTGTCAGAAGTAGGGTCCATCCTGCAGTGAAGAAAACGGCTTGGTGACCTTAACTGTTCTCCGTGTTTCATTATAACCCAGCTGCTTTACCCAGGCTTTGAGATGATACTTTCTAGACTGCTTTTTTTTTTTTCTTTTTTTTTTTTTTCCCCCCTGAAATTCCTAATTAGATTTTCACATGTCTGATTTTGAACTTCAAGTCCCTGGGCTACAAACAAAGTCTTTGTGCTCTCCCCATGCTTAGGAGCATGAATAGAAGAAGCTCATCCAAGTCAGAAGGGTTTTTGACGTTATTGCTGTGCCTGTGTCATGGATGCATTTGAGGGGCCAAAAGATACAAGGGTCAGCCTTGTAGAGCAGTGAGAGTGGTCATCATGACATTAATGAGAGGAGATCACAACTGAGACCATAGTCTGTGAAGGACAGTGTGACCTTAGCTTTATTATAGGTGTTTTGAGTTTGTTTTTGTTTTGTTTTAAATATTCTTTTTCTTTTAGTATTACATTCAAGAGCTAAGGTGATGGTGAGGAATTTTAAGGCTGAATCCTGGTGAGAATTCAGTTAGATTATTCCTCTGTCACTTAAAGATTGAGTCAAGGGACTTTGTTTTTCTTGTTGGCCACTATGTGGTCAAGATAAGTATCAGCACAGCTTCTAGCTGCTGTACTTCAACTTTGCTTCTTATGGTAGCTCCAGATGGCAGAGAAATTTTCTTAGGTCTCAGTCTGGTAAAGACCATCACTAGAAGTTTTCATAGTCCAGGCTGTGACTCACCCCATTGTATTCAGCAGCATTATTTACATGGGTGTAACGTTAATACCCTAATCTCTCCATGATCAGTGTCTGGGAGGGATTGGTTTTCTTTGCAGCAAGAATGATAAGAAGTATTGCCACTCAGATAATACATCAATGTGTCTTATACCTGTCTTTTCAAAACTTAGTTTGACAACAAAAGAGAGATGGGTAAAATAAACAACTGCATGTAAACTACTTTAAATATATTTCAATATAAAGGGATAGCTTTGCTAAGTCTTGTTGGAATACTATCCTATTTCTGCATAAATGTCCTTGCTAAACATGCCTAAATAAGAGTAGTAGATTGAACAAGTATTTAAGGAAACTTAATGCAAAAATAATCATCCTCCTACTGATGCACGTTCTTGTTACATAAGGCAAAAGACAAGTTAAAGTCAACTGAGATGTTTTGTGAGTAGGTAGCTTTCAAATCCCCTGAAAAATGTGATTGCTCAATACAGTGTTCTGCAAGCATGTCAGAACTTGCTGGGTACTTTCACTCTTGTATTCCTAGAAGAAGAGGGGCTTTCTCTAGGAGAGTTCTATAGCCTCTCAGATGTGTTGAGTAAGAGGAGTGATGGGGGCACAGATGGAATAATTCCACTGAGAAACAGGGAGCAACAACAGAGAAACAATGTAGTTTTGCACATGGAAAAAGAGCACAGATTTCTTAGCAGATCCTAACTATTCTTCTGTATGAAGCCTTTCATGAGGGCAAACCAAATGATCCTCTTTCTTGTTTATCTTTTCCAGTTGCCTGTGTCTGGCAATTTGATTGACCTTTATGGCAACCAAAGCATGCCTCCTCCAGGACTAAACATCAGCAACTCATGTCCAGCTAATCTTCCTAATATAAAAAGGGAGCTCACAGGTAAATATGTCTAAAATACCACCTTGGAACAATAGTATAATTGTTTGGAATTCAGGTGATGTTGGACATAATTTCTGTTATGAGAGAGACCATATGAGTTAATAGTTTCTTTCTGCTTTTCAGCTGATACATTAGCTTGCAGTGCAGTTGTGTTCATGTGTGTTCACTGTGGCAAGTTAAAGTCCCCTAGTTGTTACAGGCAAATGTGCATGTTGAAAACATTGTCACAGGAGGCTTCCATCCATCTCTTGCAGAGATGTTTTCAAACAGTCTCAAACTTTGGCAACTTCACATCTGGGGTCTCTGTGGGATTTATGTTGAGGAATGCTCTAGTAGGAGAGGGGAGAAATGAACAAATAACCTGTTGTAATATGAAATCTGGGCACCTAGCTCTTAGAAAATGTAAAACTGGGTGTGAGAGAGAATATGCATCTCCTAAATTTAGATGAGAATGAAGTGTTCTTTAACTTTGTTGTCATGGTGGTTCCTCTGAATAAGCCGTGGGATGGAAAGGGGACATAAAAATCCTCTTCCTGTCAAGCACATATGTACAGAAGCTAAATAGTTTGAAGGAAGAAACAACAAATTTTGTTTTCTCAAGTGTTTTGGGTTTTTTTTTTCCACTCTTCACTTGAAATGATGTAACCACATGTAGAGTACAGTATACAAGGCAAGCTTGTTCACAGGACCAACAAATGGAAATCCATTCTAGAACTGATGGCAGAATCATCCTAATATTCAGAAATGGCTGTTCCTAAGCCCCACAGGGAGTCATACTCCATGTAGTATGGCACGGGCATAGTTTCTTTCTTGTCTGTTGCCTTTCTGGGTTTCTATTGTGAGAAGTCACAGGCTGACTCAGTTGCAAAGCAGGTTCTGGGCAGGAATTAATTTTAAGTAGAGCAGTTTTAATAGCCCAGGAGTCAGCTTCTGAGGAGGAAATGCCACATCTCTGAGCTGGTGGATATTTGCATTTCTGTGACTGGACAAAATTTTAGTTCAGCATCAAATGAAGACATGGAAACTGCTGCACAATGATTAGTGGCTTCCAGAAAAAAAAAGCTTGTATAGCATTGGGACTATGTTAAGAGGAGGGAGGGTGAGAACTATTCCAAGTCCGGCACTGCAGAGGATTTCATTGCCCCAGTTATAGAAAGTTAAAGGTGGCTGTAGACAGCAAACTAAATGTCCAACTTGTTGGATATCCAGGTTGGTGGATTCTCTGCAGATGCTTCTGCAATACTTCATGCAAAGAAGGCAGAAAGGCAGGGGAAGTGAGTCAAGTGGTCTTAGGGAAGTCCTCAGTATGTCAAAATAGACTTGAGCTAAATGAAATGCCTGTCTTCTATATTCACCCATACACAGAAACTGTTCAGTGTTGTTATTTTGTATTCAAAATATATCTGGCATTTGATTTAGGAGAGGTTTAGGAATTAAACTTGAATTTAACAGCAGCCACTTTGACCTTGATCTGGCCAAGCCTTTGTACAGAAAGCACTATTGCTGTGCTTTCTTTCACCATTAATTTTAAAATCAGCATTTTATTGCAGGCAGGAGTCTTTCTGTTCTTTATTTCCTGATTTTGCTGTTGGATTTAGTCTGGAGAGAGCTTGCAATATTTAAATCTAGCAGTTGTCAGAAACTTTTCTTCATCCTACCACATAAATATCATAAGGATGAAGAACTCTTTCCCCCAGAAAATTAGATATATTAACCCCAGAATCTGATGATGATGGGGTTGTGAGTTTTCAGCTGTAGTTACTGCAGCACTGAATAGAATCCTGCTCTCCTGGCAGTGCAGTTCCTTTCAGCTTTGGCCTTACAAACCTCAAATCCATTTCATAAGGCAGTGTCAGCTGAAGTCCAAATTTCATTATAATAAACAGCGATCTTGCAAATTATTTTGTGGATCCTTTGAGAGCCTAGCATAAGAAAGGATGTCTTGCTATACTGTGTGTAATATTGGGGTGGCTCTGTATTCTAAGTAACAACATAGTAAGGGTCCAGGACTCCCAAGAGAAACCCTTATCATCTCTCTAGTTTGAATTGGGTGGGACATAATCTATATTCTTTAAAAAGACAAAATAATAAGGACTTGTTGGAGTCTGTGAGGGGTTTCGTTTCCATAACAGAATGAGTGATAATGGATCATACCCTCATTCCTCCTCACTGACTTGCTGTGGGACTAAATAATGCTTGCTGGGCTTGAGATTTAGATGCAGCAGGGCAAGGATCACTGACCTCACCTTTTAGAAAAAGTGAAGGAGTGGAGCAAACTGAAAAAATTGCTTGAGAAATGAAAAATCAAACGAGGACTGAAAAGAACAAATTTAGTTTTGCTGTTTCCTGAATGATGCCATGCTGAAGTCTGGTAATAAATGTATGGAGCAAGGTTAGGAGCAGTTCTGAGTTGAGGAAGACAACTCCTGTGCAGCATGGTTATCAATATTTTCCTTTTCCTGAAGCAATGAGCATTATTTTCTACTGCTACTAAAGATGTTGAATTTTCCATCTTGTTTCTACATAATGAGGACAGTTAGTGTAGTTAGAAAACATAATCTTTTTAATGGACTTCTGAAGTTACACCTTGAGCAGCCGTGATGAGCACGAAGTGTCACTGGAGGATGTAGCCTTGATTCCTCTGACTCCTGCCTGCCTCACACCCTGTGTGGGTAGCAATGCAGCAGGCATGCTACTCCTCTGGCTCTGCTTCTGTGCCCTGTGTAAACCTAGCAGAAGGCATGTTGGCCTTCAGCAGTTCCTTGTCCTCAAATACCTTGCTGAATCAGAGCCTCCGTGGGAAAACGTTCTGGTCATGGCAGTCAGCATGGGAGGTGTGGGAAGAAGAGATGATCCATGGGTGAAGTTCCATCCCAGCTCCCTGCACAGGCCCTTGGAATGGGGGTGGTCACTGGTTTGACAAATACTGGTCAAACGTTTCACAGACTGAAATGTTGTGTTGGAATTACTTGAATTCTAATTGCTTCATTCACATGCACAGCATGTATTTTTCCTACAGAGTCAGAAGCAAGAGCGTTGGCTAAGGAGAGGCAAAAGAAAGACAATCACAACTTGAGTAAGTTTTGGTTCTTCCCATTTTGCACCAATTCTAGGAATGATTTTAAGTGTTAAATATTTGAATGCTGATGTTTTAAGTCTGAATGAGACACTGCATATAGTTTATAGTACCAGTTCATGATGTTATTAGATCAAATATCTCAAATTCTTGTGGAACATCAGTTTAAATCTACTATTGAATTTTGAAATACTTTTTCCCCTATAAGCCAAGTGAATGAGTGGTTGTTATCAATGGAATTACTGGGAACAATATTGAATCCACTTGCTTTTAATAAATCCACCTTGCAGAATTCCCCCTTCCCCCCTCCCCTTTTTTTTTTTTTAATTAGTCTTAGATATGTGGTCAATTTATGGCTTTAAACATAAGTGTGTACTCATTGTGGCAATTTTATAAATTCCATTTGGGAAAGGAATGCCTGTTTCTTAAGTTGGAACAAAAATATTTGAAAATAATAAGGATCTTATGACTTAAAGGATTCTTAAGTTGTCCTTTCAGACTTTATATGACTAGAAGAAAGGAGCTATTTCATGCCTTGAAGCTTATTCAGAAGCCTTTTCCATGGCATTAAAAGCTAACACAGGGAAACTGGTGTATGTTTGACTTCAGTATCTTTAAAAAAAACCCAACAAACAAACTATGCACTTGATCCCTCTTCCTGCTTTGGGATTTGCTTGAGCATCTAAATTGTTTGTGATACTTTTCTCTAGGAAGGCATTCTCTTCTCAGTTGAGTCCTGTGCTAGCAGAGTCATCCTGGGTTTTAGAGTCTCAGTTTAACTCTGCCACTTCAGCAGTCCCACATTTTTACAATGTAGACAATTTCTGTCTTAGTGTGTCCATGTGAGAGCAAATCAAACTACTCTGCCACTGGATTTTAAGCTTCAGGAGTACATTTCAAAGGTGCTTAAAGAAATCTGTGATGAAACACTGTATATGTTGGAATTAACTGTGAATATTACTTGTAACATTTCTGCTGTTTTTCCTCAAGTTGAAAGAAGAAGAAGATTTAATATCAATGACCGTATAAAAGAACTAGGCACTTTGATACCCAAGTCAAATGACCCGTAAGTATAATGTGCACATGGAGACTGTGGGAGGGAGGTGTTAGAAAAGAGAAAAAACCCATCAACAAACACACAAAAAACCCAAAACAACAGAAAACTTAGGGGAGACAAAAATAATTCATCAAAGAAGAAAGAAATGCTTGAAGGTTCCATTATATTTTTTTAATGTTGTTTTGGGGTTTATTTTTTTCCCCCTTTTGGAACTTATGGAAGTTTATGTTAATTTGATGGTGTCAGAAAATAGTCACCATGATGTTGTGGAGCAGCAACTCAGCATCCAGCAAGGTCCCTGTGCCTTGGTGGGGCTGGGGTTGATGCTGGGAATGAGAGAGGTAGAGCTGTCAGGCTGTGAAGCCTTATTCTAGTGCTGCTGCTCAGCTGCCTGCCTGCCTCCTCAGCTTGCTAAAGAATTCTTTTAATTTATTAGATTCCAAAGCTTAGCAAGACAGAACCAAACCCTCTTTTTGTCATAATAGTGGGCAGTTCATCTCAGAAGTCATCCTATTCCTCTTTTCCCCAAGAAAAAGAAAATGATAAATAAAGAGCACAGCCATGTGTCTGTCACTGGTAATTTCCCAGTGTTTGTGCTAATTTCCCAATAGTTCTTTTAAGTAATTTTACTGCTCTAATTTTAACTCTTACCCAGTGCTGAGCAAGGACCACCCCCCTGCCTTTTGCTCTGAAGTGTGAAAGTCTCACTGAAATCTGAATCAATGCTCTTTGACACTTTTGGGGAGAGTTTCCTTTAAGTCAGTGAGCAACTCTGAGCTGCTCTTTAGTATCCTCTAAGGCTCTTTAGCTTCCTCTAAGGCAAGTGAGACCACACTGCACAGCATAGGCCTATGTGATGCAGGCAGCCTCTCTAAGGCAAGTATGGGTGCAATAATATGGGAGAAGCAGTATGGGAGCCAGATAGCCCCTGCCTATAGAACCATTGCCCTTTGGCTGCAATGTGGCATTTGTATTTTATCCAGAGGTGAGTCTCAGGTGCCTGAATGTGCTGCTGTGTCTCTTCTTACTCTAACTGTGCCACCAGGAGGGCTGTTTTTTGCTGCTGCTTGGGAGCTAAAGGGTCTCAGGTCCTTCTCCCACAGAAGCACAATGGTCCTTATAATTCTCCAACTAAAATCAGGCATCACCCAGATAGTTGTGATGTTTGAGAAGGGTCTCGTGGGGTTTTGTTGTTGTCATTTTGCAGCATAAGGGCAGTGAAAGGAGCCCCTGGTCTTCAGTAGCTCTGTGCAGTGCTGGTTCCAGGCTGTGCAGAAGGCAGGGGCTGGCCAGGGGGTGTGAGGGCCTCGGTGCCACTCTCCCGGGCAGGCGCTGGCTGCAGTCTGCTTCCAACAGCTGCACTCTGGCCCCCTCTAGTGCTATTCAGATGCCTTCAGGATTCAAAAACCCGGGAGAAATATGAGCCAGAGGCTGGGTATATTTTGAAGTGTAGCCCTAGCTACCGACGGGAAGGTCATGACTATAAAATAAAAGCTGAACTCTTCCTTTTGCCTTGATTTCCAAGGGACATGCGCTGGAATAAGGGGACGATTCTAAAAGCATCAGTGGACTACATCCGAAAGCTGCAGAGGGAACAGCAACGCACAAAGGAGCTGGAGAACAGGCAGAAGAAGTTGGAACATGCCAACAGGCACCTGCTGCTCAGAATACAGGTTTGCTGCTAAGCTGCAAGTGCTCTCAGTGTTGCAGTGACTGCAGATAGTGGCAACTGAAGCTTGTTAGGAGGAACCACCATTTGAATTAACAGTGACCAGTGCTGAGAGATTTTTCCAAGAAAAAAAAAAAAAGACATAATACAGTTAAAAAAAAATAGAATCACAGCACTTATGGCTGGCCTAGTTTTATTCTACCATGGCCAACATAAATTGCAAAACATATTACAAAAATAAGTTATATGATAATATAAATATATAAAAAATATATGTAATATATAAATATATAAATAAAGATAAATAATTTTTTTTTCTGTGTGCCAGACTGAAGGAATTGGGACTTAATATATAATCTATTTGTTCTGATGAAATTCAGTTCATCAGTTTGGGAGTATGTTCACTTCAATTGTCTTGTTCATGGAATTTTTTTTCTCCACCTGTAGCTTTAGTGCTTGTTTTCTTCTGAAGCAGCTTTGGACAAATGAAAATGAATGAAATAATGATTTTTATTTTATTTTGCTTGTGTGTTTTCTGAGTTGTGTGAGAACCAATCTAGGCCTTATCTGCTGGAGAAGCTCTGCAGATTGCAGTCATCTGCATCTGACCTCCCTTTTTCTTCTCTCAATCAGCCTCTCCCTGATGCTCTGNAAAAAAAAAAAAAGACATAATACAGTTAAAAAAAAATAGAATCACAGCACTTATGGCTGGCCTAGTTTTATTCTACCATGGCCAACATAAATTGCAAAACATATTACAAAAATAAGTTATATGATAATATAAATATATAAAAAATATATGTAATATATAAATATATAAATAAAGATAAGTAATTTTTTTTTCTGTGTGCCAGACTGAAGGAATTGGGACTTAATATATAATCTATTTGTTCTGATGAAATTCAGTTCATCAGTTTGGGAGTATGTTCACTTCAATTGTCTTGTTCATGGAATTTTTTTTCTCCACCTGTAGCTTTAGTGCTTGTTTTCTTCTGAAGCAGCTTTGGACAAATGAAAATGAATGAAATAATGATTTTTATTTTATTTTGCTTGTGTGTTTTCTGAGTTGTGTGAGAACCAATCTAGGCCTTATCTGCTGGAGAAGCTCTGCAGATTGCAGTCATCTGCATCTGACCTCCCTTTTTCTTCTCTCAATCAGCCTCTCCCTGATGCTCTGCAGAACCCTGGTGGAGAGTTAATGCTGCTCACAGGAGAGAACCAGTGGGGAGAGCAGATTTGGGAACAGGCACTGCAGCACTATCTTGAGTTCCCCATAGGTATCCTGGGGACTGGCAGATGGTGTTTAGTGTTGAGGCTTCCCTGACCTATCTGAGAGCAGTTGCAGGGAAGCACACCTAATGTTTAGGACTCCCAAGAGCTTTTGCAGCAAGACAGCCAAAAGCCATAAGTGTTGAGCTGCCCTTTTTTTGTCCCAGGAGCTATAGTGGGTTGACATCTTTGTTCCTGGAAGTGTGTAGGACTGTAAAACAGTTCTTTTTTAACACTGAAAAGCAGTAGGTAGCATGAATATGTTTATTTCATGGGTTGTTGCCTTGTTAGATTCACCCAGTAACCTGTATTACACAGATGTTTAGGGATGAGAACTCCAAGGAATTCTATCTAAGGAATCCTGTGCCTTCATCTCCAGCTGGATAGGAAGCCTTAGCTTTGCACCCTACACAGCTTTTGTTGTCAACTCTGCCCTCTGGGTGAACAAAGATAGCTGGATATTCCCCTCTCCATAAAAGGGTAATTGAAGAAGTATTTGTAGAATTGGGTGTAAGAACATTTAACAGAGACTGTGAAGTCCCAGAAATTCTGATTTTGCTGCTCACCCATAGAGTCAACAACTGAAGTCTGCCCATGGCAGGCTGGCTGCTGGTCAGGAGACCCCTCAACCCCAGCACAGCTAATCCTCAAAGTAGATAATGAAGCTGGAAATACCTGAGAGTTAAGTGTGGCAGTAAACAGCTTTAAAATAGAACAGTCTGGGATGAGCTTCAGCTCAGTTTTATGCTTTGTTGAGCAATCTGTTTGCTAGAGTGAGATGATCAAGTGAAGATGGTCAAATGAAGATGATGAGGATATTTTTTAAGCATATTTCATATTCCTTTGCATTCTTCATCTGCTCTGGCTCCTTCTTCAATCAAAACAACATCAAAACCAGGCCCTTGAATAATGGGCACTACATCTGGCAGCAAATAACCTCAAGTCTCTATTTTCCCTCTTTGTGCTGATTCTGATTAAGCACAGAATAAGGAACTCCTGATTTTGACACATTAGCTGATGGAAGAAGTGCCTCCTTGTTCCCCCTTCTCCCCTGATCTTGCAGTGTGCTGTTACAAGCTTGTTGTCTTCAGCTTGATCATGGAAAAGAGGGTATTAATCAACCTCAGTGATGGTAACATCCAGAAACAGTGCAATCACAGCAGTGATTGTGATTGCCTGATAGAATGCATAAGTAGAAGCAAAACATTTCTCTCACTGCTGTACTTGAGGAAAGGCATTTGAGTGAACTCTTCGATTATCTGTCTTCAGTCAAGTGCATCTGTACTGGTAAATGTGAAGGTGGGATTTAAACTTTTCTTGAAGATTCAGAGAATCTTGGCTATGTGTGAAGTCTGAAGCCTTCCCATGATTTTCCAGTGTAGGAATAGTGATGCTCAGTGTTTGGCTGACCTCTTTACATCCAGCTCTAGGCTTACACAGAATGAGAAATGTCCCTTCCAGTATCTCATCAGGAAATGACAAATATCATATAGCTGTGCTGTGCCTTCACACTGCATGTTCTAAGAATGTCTAAGAATAGCTTTTGCTATTTCAATTTTTTTTCCACTTTTCAATGCTTTCCTCACCTGATCTGATGTCAAACTTGCCCAAACCACGGCACTGGTTTGAGAAGAGGCCTGAGAGGAAGCATGTCTGTTGTTCAGGGTGTTGTGTTTTGGCTCTGGTGTGTGCAGGCCTTGTGTGGAGTGGTGTTCAACCACCTGTTTGAGAGATGGATGTTGAGGTGCAGGGCATGCAGAGTGGAAGTGTTTGTCCCTACTGGAAAGGGAGGAAACTGTTTGTGTCCCAAGTGTGAGTCGCAGCACACAAGCGTGTAAGATGACAGATATTTGGGATATTTTTTTAATTTGTCTCTTTTTATTCCTTCGCAGGAACTTGAGATGCAAGCTCGAGCACATGGATTGTCCCTTGTTCCATCGACAGGCCTTTGCTCCCCTGATATGGTCAACAGGGTCATCAAACAAGAGCCCGTGCTGGACAACTGCAACCAAGACCTGATGCCCCACCACACAGACCTGTCTTGCACTACCACCCTGGATCTCACCGACGGCACCATCACCTTCAGCGACAACCTCGGGAACGTGACTGAACCAGCCGGCACTTACGGTGTTCCTGCAAAAATGGGCTCCAAATTGGAAGACATCCTGATGGACGATACCCTCTCCCCCGTCGGGGTAACCGACCCCCTCCTTTCCTCTGTGTCTCCCGGGGCATCGAAGACGAGTAGCAGGCGGAGCAGCGTGAGCATGGAGGACACGGATCATGCTTGTTAGCACATCCTCAGCACAACCTTCCATAAACTGCTTTGGTTCTTGATCAGTAGATTGAAATAATTTACCTTTTGTAGAATTTTTTTGATTCTTTTTTTTTTTTTTCCTCCTTGTGCTTCATCAGTAGCCCAGTGTGTGTGTGGGGGGGGGTGTGTGTGTATATATTATATATAGAGGATTTTTTTTTTTTTAGATTTTTTGTGAAGAAACTTGTATATTCTATTTTAAAACTACCAATGCCTCCAAAATATTGTACAGCATATGTACAGTATCTGTGAACTGGATCCGCCAAGAACTTTGAACTGGTCAAATCTACTCAAAGCAATAGAATTACAAATGAAGAGTCTATTTCTACTGGGGGAGGGGAAGGGGGGGAATTGTAGAATTGTAAATGCAACCTATTTACTTGGAAACTAAATGTAAAGTTAAAGGATGTAAAGAAACCAAAAAAAAAGAAAAAAAAGAAAGAAAAAAAAAGTCCAATTTGTAATTGTATTAATTGAATAGTGCTGCCTTAAAGATACAGTGTCCCCCAAACGTTGGTCTTGACATGACAAGTGTTTAGGGAGAAATACCCACCCCACTCCACTTGGATTACAGACAGGGAAAAAAGTGTTAAGATTGAGACATCCTGATCGTGTTGGTTGTGATATAAGATGCTGTTGCTGAAAATTGCAGGGAGATGTGAATCTCTTTCTCAGAGATTCTGAGACAGATTCTGTTTTAATTTTACTCTGAGCTGATTTGGGTTTTCCTTTTGATCATGGTTCGAGTTTTTTTCACTTAGATTTTTATTTAGTTTTGTAAGGCACATTGATGGCTTTCCAAGGGTAGATGAAGCAGGAGCACTGTAAGTTGGTATACACTCTTTGGACAAAAAAAATAAATAATTATACATTTTATCAGCTGGGCACATTGTTGTACATATCTAATTGGCTTTATTATTTTTTTTTAAATGGCATTGTACAGTTTATTTTGATTTGCATGGATTCCTTAGTTATCCTCAACTTTTTGTTTTAAATATATTTGTATTTCATTTGTAAGATTTTTGCCTCTTAATATTGCAGCATTTTTTTTGACATTTTTAAAACTCATTGGAAGTTTTTTTGGCGTTCTTTGTAAACACTTGAAAGGAAGCTTTTATGCAGGGTTCTGTGTTTTAAGAGAGATTTTGAGAATATTTTGTATATTACAGTCTCACTTTGAAAATGTTTTTAAACACATTTAAGGTAGAGTACAAATTTAGATTAGGTAATAAAACAACTCTGTAGAGAAACTGAACTTACATATTTATTTTTAGTGATACAGGAAAAAAAAAAGTAGTAATATGCTTGGAAACATAACTATGTAGTTAATATACCCGTTATAGTAATTTGTGGTTTATTCCAGCACTGGGGCTGACATAAGAAAAAAAGAAACAAAAAAACACAAAAAAACAAACCAACAAACAAACAAAAAAAAGAGTAAATTACTGTATCTGCAAATAACTGTTACTTGATAACCATGTTATTAATTTTTAACATGCAACAGTTGTTGTAAAAGTAGTTTGGTGCATTATCTACTCAAGTGTAGTCCTATGCAATACCGGTAGTTCTATTGTACTATAGCAAGCCTAGGTGTTCTCCAGAGGTGACCTGTGGTGGTAGATGGATGGGATGGATTTCTCCACAGCAGCCTCCAGCTGACTCGCGAGCGGCAGGCGAGCGGATCTCGTTCGGAATGAAGTGCCTTAAAACTCTAGTTGTAGTCTTCCTCGACTAGCACTGACTGAAGTGTGGCATAGGAGAGAGCTTTAGGGTGACGTTTGATAGGACGTGGAGGGGGTGGGACTAGATGATCTTCTGGGTCCCTTCCAACCCCTAACATTCTGTGATTCTATGTGATTCTGTAGCATGGTGCCTACGTATAGAAAACCAAGAGCTTCCCGTTCTCCTTTGTGCTACACTGGAAATGACATAGGATAAGCGAAGCGGTTCGTGACTTGAGTGCCAGTTTGGCAGGCTTGGTAAGGAAACCTCGGGTAGTGTTCCGAAATCAAATGTGAATTGAGCAGCAGTGGGATGGCTGGGACAGCATCAGGAATTCCTGGAGCCCGTGGCTTGGCTGAGCTACTCTATGGAAGAGTCCCCTACCCAGCTGGTGGCGAGGGGTGTGGGGCTTGGCTTGGGCCAGCTCCGGGGTCTCCAGTTGTGTCACTCTTTCTGTGGCTGTTGCTGGCTGTGTCTGACTGTCTCCATTTCTGCTCTGTGTTAGTGTTGATGCAACCACCAGGTTGTGGCTTTGTTTTGTTTTGTTTTTATTTTTTTTTTATCGTTTTGAAGGAGGAGCTGGAGTTAGATTATAATGATGCCTCTCCCCCCCTACCCCAGACAGCTTTTGGGAATGTGTCTTTCCTAGGGTAGTGAAGCTCTGGCCCAGGGCAGGACCCGGGAGCCTGCAGGATGCTCCGTGGACGTGGTTCTCGGGCAGGGAGAGTCTCCCGTTGCCTGCAAGGTAGCTGTGCCTGTTAGCTCCCAGTTGAGTACCTGGGTACAGGCTTCTGGTGCTGCCATCTGGTAATGGTGATAGGTAAGGAAAATCAGGGCTGGCAAATGCTTGTAGCTGTAACACAGGGTTGTGTTCCCTTTCCCTGTTAAACAGGGCAGCTCTGCAGCATTGTACAAAATCAGGGTGTGCACGCTTGAGTGTAGTAACAGAACCACTGAATACATTGGCTAAGGCTTTTGGATTGATGCCTGTGCTGGGCATTTGGAAATGGAAGTCTAGACTGTGGTATATCCATATTTTTCAAGCTCATGTAAAACCACTGCTACTCGCTGACAGCCAGGACTTCCCATTTTTGGCTTCGTGCTGTGTGGAGATGAGTTAGGATTCGAGAAAAACCTTTACATCAAGAGCTGGATTTCTTGATACAAGTCACAGTGGCCTCAGCAGCCACGTTTTGTGTCCTCTGTGTGTTGTACTGCTCTGGGGTGACCCACGACTCGGCTGTGCCCCACTCCCTGTTCTGTTAGGCCACAGCCCTCCACTGAGTTCGCCCACCCCTTGTGTTGACACTACACAGGGGACATCTCCAGGAGACACAGACCTCCAGGCAGGTCCTAACTGGAGGTGTCTCCTGCCTATTTGAGCATCATGGAATGTGTGGCCATGAGGGGCTCAACAGCAGAGGACAGACAGCAGTTACAGGTAGGGTTTGGCATGAACTGGGTGAAGGGAGAAGGACAGAAGTTGTTGCCCAGTTCTGTGACAGTGTCTTGTGTGACACTGTACCAGCAGTGGCTTCCCTGGGCAAGTGGATGGAATACCTACCAGTTCTCACTTTGCCAAAGCCATGCAACAAGCAGGAACATGCAGAGTACCATGAAGTTCTTCCTTACTGCTTTTGGCCTAAGAAGCAATATTTAACTCTTCCGACCTGTAAAAGCAAAAAGAAGGTACATAAGGAAAGCACAAAGCACAAAATAATGCACTTACATTTATGTTGTTTGACATAAAATGCACTGGGGGGGAAGCTGATGTTGATAATAGTATAAATACCTATATTTCTTGAAAAAGTGACATTAATTACTGCCTCTTGCTATGATGCTTGGTACTGTAATGTTGATATTCATCTGCTGTTGACTGCAGCAATAATTTGTGTATGGTCCATAGCACTGTAAATTATGGATCAATATTAATGTATCCAATGAAATAATTTGAACTGTTGTTCTTGATAGATGGATTAAAGCATTTGGTTTTTCACATACGTCTGCGTAAGCCACTCGTTTGCTGTCTAAGTAAATCTTGTTTTCCTGTGCATTTCAAGTCCCAGCAGTGCTCCCGTGTTTGTGACGTGGTGATGGATGTGTCCGTCTTCCTGACCTGGTGTCAGTCAGCAACCCTGGTTCTACCACAGCTCTCCAGTTGTGTTTGTATTGCTTTGGGATGGAGGGGACAGAGGTACGGATCAGGATCTGCATGGGCTTGGCAGAGACACCCCATCAGTGGATGGACCCAAAGCTTATGGTCCAGTGTAAGGAACAAAACAGGTGACATGGAAAAATGTCATTGTCTCTCCCTCCCCATGGGCTCTTGCTTTCCCCTCCTGCTCTTCTCAAATGGGTGTCAGCCTGTCCTCAGGGTATGGTCACCTCTTTGCCCTGCTGTCACTCCTGTGAGATCACCTGTCCTCAGAAGTCCTACACAGAAGCACCTCACCACCTTCTCCAGCTGCCTGTGCATGGGGAGATCCCAGTCCTCTGCTCACACCCAGGTCATTCCTCTGAACTCACCACTCACCTAATGTGCCAACATCTGCTCCTGGGTCATGGTGGGAGCTGTAACTGTGCTGGTTAGGAACCAGCTGGGGTCTTGTTTTGTCTTCTCATCTTCGTTATTCCTCCCTGTCTCTCTGTTGCTTTCATCCCTTCTGGTTTTGTTCTTCAACAGGCTGTTGCTTACTGTGCCTTGCTATCTGTGGATGTTGCTGCAGCAGCAGTGGTGGTTGATGCCTATTACCTCATGGGTTTTAAGACCTGAATACAAACACCAGAAGTTTCAGATTTGGCCTCTCTTGAAAATCTGATGCCTATTTGTAGAAAATAATTCAGTTGCAGTTAAAAATGACTGGCTGTTCTGAATCACTCAATTTAAAACTCAACTAAACAAAAAAATGCTGGGCAAAGCTACCTGGCTCTGCTAGGAATAGAATAGAAAAGCCTCCTTTGTAGAAGATACTGGAGCTGAAGCCTGTGTTTCCAGCAGGCCTTATAATGCTATTGCTGTAGAAATTCAGCACAGGAGTAGAATGTGGCATTGTAGTACTGCAAAATGAAATCTATTTATCAGCAGCCAAGGTTATAATTTCTGACTTTTAGTTTTCAGATGTATTTTGGCTTTTCTTTTCGTGGTTCCTTCTGACAGTGCTGTGTTTTGGGAGTTAATTTCTTGTCATTGGTGGCAGCAGTTCCAGGGTTCATCTGGGTTGCAGAACCCAGGAGGTGCAGGAAGAAAACCCATTGTGGGGATAATGGCTTTAGGCAGTTGCTCAGTGTGTGTTAGAAAAGAGTTAGTATCAGGTCTGGTTAGAAGACTTTTAGTTCCTTGGGACAAGCCTGAAAAATTCTGTGCAGGGTAAGGGAGTGAATGTTAAAAATAAGGCTGCCAATGCCTGGTGTGGTCTGGTTTGCTGGAAAACCCTGTGGCTGGTTTGTGGGATGCTGTGGGGCTCAGCTGCATAGTGCAGTGGCACTGCAGGATCCTGTCACCACATCTTGTTTTCCTTCTGAGGAGAAGCTCCTGAGAGCCCAGCAGCTCCTGGTGCTGGGAGGAGATGGTGATTGCACTACCTCGGTGGGTTCAGGAGCTGCTTCTCCTTTTGCTACCACGTGGGGGTAGCCCCAGCACCGAATGGTGGTGAAACTGTTTCTCAGCTCCTTTGAAATGCACTCGCTTAAAATTATAGGGGAATGGCTTGAAAAAGGGTCCCTGGCTTAATAAAATCAACAAGGCTTGATAGGAAGCTGGTTCACAGGTGAAATGCGTGTTCACTGACCCCCACAGTTGTCTTTGCCCATGAGTTTTTTAGTTAATAATAACAGCTTCTTTTGAAAAGGCAGAAATTAAAGCTGAAGAAATGGAAAAGAATTAAAATCATGCTAGACATTAAAAAAAAAAATCCTAACCACCAAAAAATTCACTGCAAACAATGAGGTGTGTTTTAAAAAGTCACTGTTTTTTTTAATACTACTTTCCACCTCCTTTTCATGATCTTTTGATGACAAGCCTGGCAGAGGCACTCTATCAGACACTGAAGCAATTTAGGTGCTGTCATGTGCCTTTCTTGATATACACATATTAGTCACACAGCCATTTTATGCTCTTTAGCATATTTTAGTATATAATTAAAAACGTGGCTGTCTGCTACTAAGCAACCAAGCATGTCAGGGGTTGATTGTATTCTGTCACCCATGGCAGAAGGGAGGGTAAAAAATAATAATCATGTGTTCACTTCTCAGTCTTAATTGTGCTCCAGCTCCTTTGATATGTTGTTACACAGAGAGGTTCCTGAAGACAGAGACACAGCCAACGTGTGGGAACAGCTGGCAGGTCACCTGCAGCCATGTCACTGACACCAATAGCAGATGAGTCCTAATGCTGGGATTTTAATATGTGGGTTTGGGACACTCCTGGGTTCAGTTTAGTTTGACCCTGCTAAACTACTGATCAGCTTCCTTTGGGACTGGAGTGCTAAATGCTTTGGGGTTCCTGAGAGTGTCTCCCTGGATATTTAAAATAAGCACCTCAAGTTCATGTTTGTCTTGTGCCTCCTCCTCATAGGTAGATGGAAGTAGGACTGTGAGACTACTGGGCATCCAATAATCCTCTGCTTCATTCATTTCTGAATTACTTGATGTGAAAAAATGGCTCATCCAGCTCCTGGAGAGGAAATCAATCACTCCTGGTGATCACTCTGGGAGAGGTACATGAGAGCTACAGCTCTCTGGTCTCAGATCATCTCCAAGAGGTGACATACATCTCCTCCCCTGGAGACTGTCACTGCTCCTCAGCACTGCTATCCTTGGGGTGCTCTCACCCTCCTAAAAAGTTCAGGTCCTCATCTAGTCTCATGTTGCATTGTCCTTTTCTGTTCTAGGGAAAGGCTGGTGGTGCAGATGGCTATCCGGTGATCTTTCCCCACTTGTTGAATGTTGTCAGGAACTATCTATATGAACCTATGTTTGATGGTCTGGAAAAAGGGCAAAATTCAGTTGATATCCTCAGGCACAGGTTGATCTAACTCAGGACATTAGGGGATTATTGCTGTGGGAAGATGTGGCTCTGAGGATGTGCTCCTCTCTTGTTTGCTGTGAGGGTCCTGTGACCCCTGCCTGGTGAGGTGAGCAGTGGTACCATCAGTGCAAAATCCTGTCCTGAGGGTAAAGGAATGTGTGGCTCTGGAGAAGGGCATAGGAACTCTTTTTGTACTTCTAGGCACATCTTCTCCAGGTTCAAAAGGATAAGAGTTTTATTATGTCAGCTTTATTCCTTACTCCTCCAGTGTCTTTTTGTCTCTCAAGCACATGCACGTGTACCCAGGCAGGCACTGCATACAGCAATGGAATCATTATTTTACAAGTTTTCTACTTTTAATAGCTTTTATTACTTCAGCAAAACAGAAGCCAGCACATCAGCACAAACCGTTATGAAAAAAATGCCATAAATAATTCAAAGGCTGTTTGTTGATTGTGATTCCTTTGATTCAGCTTCCAAGGGGAAGGATGACATTGCCTTTACATTGCTTACAGTCAGCATCTGATAGATAACCTGCTCTGAGGCTGCCAGGATCCTCAGATGTGACAATGAGGCTGCTTGAAGATTATAAACTCTCTTGGAATTCCCTGATTTCTCTTGGTTTTCCCCAGCTGACCTTATCTACTCAGAAGGCACCATGATGGAGTAAGAGCCCCAACCAGCCAGGTATGAGAGTCCCATGGCAGACACTCCATGGGGATGCCCAGGAGTTCTGTGGCACAGCCTGGAGCTCAGCTTTGTTCATAGGCAACACTGATACGAATTGTGTTGCATTTGTCACACCAGCAGCTCGCAGGGGTGCAGTTAAACCACTTCTATACATTTTGGCAGCAAGGTGAGTCTTGCCAGCATGCCCTCAGTATCTGAGGGTTCCATGACATGGGACTGCCATGCAGTCAAGATACACTTTTCATCGTGCTTCACAGCAGGGTTATCTGCTGATCTGTGGCTAAGTGCCGGTGCCTGTTATCAGAGTGTGTCCTTCCCTCACGCTGACAGTAAAGGCTGGTGGCCAAGTTTCTTTTTGTGCATGTTTGAATGAGCTGAGAAAATGAGAACTCAGAATGTCAAAACCAGTGAAGGAGAGGTCCCACTTCCAAGTTTTTATATAGCATGGAGATGTTGCGTGTTGCCACCAAGTTGCCTGCACCTCTCTTTGAGACAGGTGCACCTACTGACTTCAGGAATCCAGCAAGAAGCAATGGTGGGACAGTGCTGTGCAGGACCATGGCAGCTCCCAGGTTGTTTTAACCTAATGAAAGAATAAATACCCCTCACTTTACCCCAGTGTAGACAGCTTGCTATGAGCTATGCTATGGGCACTTGGTGGTTTTACTTGAGTGATCACTTCTTGAGCACTACACAGTTCTAATGCATTCCCTTTCAAGCAGAGCAATCAAAAGAGGTAAATAAATCAGGTCAGATGTCAATATTCTTCTTGTTCCTTTCAGCTCTGACCTGTACATGGTTTCACAGGTATTCATCTTGTTTAAAGTTCAGTCCTGCCCCTCATGATGCCAAACAACTCCATGTGTGGAGCAAGATCATCAGCCCAAGCTTGCAGCACTCAGAGAGCAGCTGGCTCTTCTTCCAGCACCATCTTGCAGTCCCTGACCCACAGCTTGTATGCTCTTTCCAGGGTCTCTTCACTAGTGTCGTTGAAGATCTCTGTAAAATAAGACTTGCAGTTAATTGGACATCCAGGGAAGCTTTGCATTCTTGCATAAGTTAACTTGCTAGGAGGGAGAGTATCTCCTCCAAACAGTTTGAGTCTGTTTTCTCGTGGGTAGAGAGTGAGCTTTGTGGAAATGGATGGTAGGATGGATGCTAATGCAAGAGACCACAACCTGCTCCTGTGTGTTGCTTCGGTGTTAGGGGTTGGGTCTGTTTTTCTTAAAAACTTGTAAGAGCTTTTCTCCCCAGATACTGAGCAGATAACTATTTAGCTTTCAGCTGTTAGTTCTAGGCACAGTAATAAAAAAAATTCCTTTTGCCAAGGATTATTTAGGAACTATTTTAAAGTATAATAAAGGAATTGTTTTTCCCTTGTGATGTGGTTTGTCTGCCAGAGCACTGCATTTCGACTGTCGCTTTGCAAACTTGTTTGCAAAGTGAATTGGTCAATTGTGATGCAAATAATTAGACCTCAGTCCTTAACTGAGTTCTGGTGGGTACACACACCAGAAGGATCCTGTGTCTTGTTGGCTTTATGGAGATGTTAAAAAAAAGCAAAAATAAACCCAGAAATGCTCAGCTGCAGAACCACAGGGCTCTTCTCCCAGCAGGTCATTATGCTGGGATGGCCACCACCCCCCAAGAACCCAGAGTTCCCTGGTGTCCCTCACCACAGTACCTGCTACACCGAGGCCGGTGGGGAGAGGCATCCGGGGCTGTCCCCCGCTGTGTTTCAGACGTTCCATCAGAGCTTTCTTGATGAGGGACCAGCTGCAGCCACCATGCCAGACTGGCAGCTCCAGTCCCCTCATGCACTGGATGATCTGCTCCTTCTCCTCGGCTGTGATGAGCCCCCGCACATAGGCAACATACGTCATGAAAGCCATGTCAATGTTCACAGCTTCCCCGTGCATCAGCGATGGCAGAACCCTCTGAAATGGACCAAAGGCAGGTGGGAGAAAAGTTTTGAGTTGACAAATAGAAAATAAGTAAGTTTTTTTTAAAAAAGTACCCAGGAAAATTGACATTCAGCACTACTAGTGAAGATGTTCTGATGTTAGCATCTCATCATTTGTGGGTTGCAGAGGATGTTGTTGTTTTACAGGTGATTAATTCCATGTAAAATCTCCTATAGACATCCAGGATCTAATTCTCCTCCCATTCAAATCACTGATGAAGAGCACCATTGGACAGAGAGAAGAGCTCTGGATTTTGCAAAGGGTCTAGTCCTTCCCCCTTATTCCTCAGTGATGATTTCTCCCCAATTTCTCCCCCTCTTATGGTCTCCAGGCCTTTGCACTGTTGTGCATCATGCTGGTGATTTCTTATCACTGAAATCTGGTCACATCTGCTTTGATAAATGCCTGGTAAGAAGCAAGAGCTGCCCTGTGGTCTGAACAGGGGAAATAGGTGGAGGTGTGGGGAAATCAGTGCAGGGAAAGGGATCTCTTTCTCCATTAGGACCAGGCTGATGGAGAAATGGTGTGTTGGCTCATCTGAAGTAATGTACAAATGTGGAGTTTAATTCTGCACGTTTTGCAAAATTTTCATGCTATTGATTTAAAACTTTTTGTTTGTTTGTTTGAAAAACAGATGTTGAAAGATGAAGTCCATCACTCACCATTTCCAGCTCTGGGCTTATAAGATGACCAAAATCAACCAGTCTGTCCAGGTCATCCTCCCAGAGGTTGGGAGCCAGCTCTTCCAACATGGTTTCAATGGCAATCCTGGTAGTCTGCAATGCAGCATCCCCATGGTCAGCAGAACCACTGTAGGATTGGAATTTGGTGTCCAGCAGGTATTTCCCATGGCTCTTGAGCAGGTCAAACAGCCCTTTGTGTTTCATGAGTGCCATCTAGGATAAAAGAGGTGATTGAAGATAATTATGAGATCCTTGTATGTGCTGTTGAAAACTTCAGTGTTTCATGTTACACACGAGCAAAGAAATACCTACACACTTGGTACATGGACAAGTTCTACATCTGCAACATACAAAAGTATCTCTGTTAGACACAGTTCCTGGATAACATGTATATGAGACTGTAGGAATAGGGAGGATACATGATTTTGCTGTATATTCAGGTCTTTAGGAGATGTGACCTGGTGGTGTGACACAGCTACAGTAAGTGAAGGTGTATGCAAAAGGCAGTGTGGAAATGCCCAGGGGACTCTGGTAAAATGGCATCAGTTTCTTCCACCTTCTGACTTGGGCATTAGTCCCCTCCTGCAGTGGGGAATGGGGACCTGTGGGTTTCCCAGGTGCTTGTCAGAAACCACCGGATATCCTGGGGACTTCCCACTATGCAAGCACTGAAAAGTGCCACTGATTAACTTCTCTCTAATGCACTTTAATAGCTTGAACTCTGCTTCATCAAAAGTTTTCAAAGCTCTTCAGGCATAAAACCATTTAGTGTGCACTTCCCAGGTAATTTTAAAAGTAGAATTTGTTTCACAGGAGATTGATTGACCATGCTCAACATACCCCACTAGGCAGGTGCAAATGATCTTGCAGGTTATTAATCCCCAGTATAATGAACCTCAGATTCTCTGCCAGCAGTTCATTTTAGAGTGCTGTGGATCAACCTCAATGGGAAGATGCTTTCTTCCCTGGTTTGCTGTGTCTACATCTGGCCTGGAGTTTTGGAGTTTCCTCTGCAGGGTTAATGCTAGGCACTGAGTCTAAGGGATATTCTAACAAGTTTAGCAGCTGTAAAAATACATATAGGCTTAATGAGAGCTAAAAGTCCCCATGCAGCTTTGATGGCCCAGCCTTGCTTCTACAGTTTATACAATGCCCTGGATGCTGATAGACATCTTAGCTGCATTATGGCCTTTTAGTACTTGAAGAAGAATTATGAAAGAGATGGAGACAGGCAGCTTTTAGTAGGGCCTGTTGTGACAAGATGAAAGCAATAGTTTAAACTAAAAGGGGTAGGTTCAAACTAAATATACAGAAGAAATTTCATACAATGAGAGTAGTGACATAGTGCCACAAGTCACCTAGAGAGTTGTTCAGTGCTTCATCCCTGGAAACATTCCGCATCAGGTTGGCTCTGAGAACCTGTATTAGTTGCAGATGCCCCTGCTTACTGCAGGGGGGTTGGACTAGATGACTTTTAAAGGTCCCTTCCAACCCAAATCATCCTATGATCCTATTATTTCAGTTTTGAAAATCATAGTTGAAAAAGGACATACCTTTAAAATTTCTCCAAGGCCATTGGAGATGTGTCTCCGAGGAATGCTCTGAATGAAGGATCTATCCAGGAAACTAGCTACAGGGGGAGTGTAGCCCCCGAGCTTATTCTTACACTGCAGGAAGTTCACCCCATTCTTTGCTCCCACACTGGCATCAACGTAAGAGAGGAGGGTTGTTGGCACCCGAATGTAAGGGGTGCGTCTTCTGTAGAGCGACGCAGCTAATCCCACGATGTCCAGGCAGACGCCTCCCCCGATGGCGATGATGGGCTCCGTTCGCCTGTCGATGCTGAAGTCCTGGACTTCTTGCAAGATGTTCAAGACCAGGTCCATGGATTTAGTTTCTTCAGTGGTAGGCAGGGCAAGGATTCTGTGCTGAACGTTATTCTCTTGAAAGTATTCCCTGACTCTGGAGCCATAAAGTTCATCAACGACTTCATCTATGACGATAAAGCGCCTCAGCTTCCTTTTGCCACTAGTGACTAGCTCTAGTTGCTGGGGGTCAGTAATGTGGCCCCAGAGCAGAGTAGTGTTAGAAGGATCCAGAATATTATAAGTTTCTACCACTTTGTAGCAAAAATAGATGGGAGCTTCAATCGTCCAGGAAATCCCACCTTCGGAGACACATTCGCCTCTGGTAGGGAGCAGAAAACACAGTTTGAAATCATTATAGTCTTCTTTTGTACTTTGCATGTCTGAATTAGTTTAAGGACATAGCTAAGGAGGGGGAGAATGTGGGGTCTCCTGCCCATGCATTGTAAAATTGTAAGGGTGGGACAGCTCTCCTGGGTGTCAGGGCTCAATTGCTTTGGCATTGGAGAAACCCTCCCATTCTTGGAGAACAGTCAAATGGCTGCATGTGGTAATGATATCAGCATGGTATTGATATCTACATGGTAATGATAAAAGAGAGAGAAAGGAGGGATGGAGAAGCAAATAATTTTCCTTCCAATTCATTAATTTGTCAATAAAACAGCAGAAAACCCCAGACCAATCATCCCAGCGTCCCAAAAGGAAGTGGGGAGGAGATTGCCAAAATTTTCCTAAGTATTTATTCATCCTCTGCCCAGTGTATCTGGATGCTATGAGTTGATTTATGCCTGTCTATCAGCACACCCCCCCTCCATTCAAGTGTCTCTACAGTTTTCCAGTTGAAGAGTGGGTCTCATCAAAGGGTGGATATCTTTATCTTGAAACAAGACAAAGAAACAATGATAGAAACAGGAAGTGCTCCCAGGTAGCTAAAATTAAAAAGTAACTATCTGAGAGTTTACAGAGGTTTCCACAGTGGAGTTTGAAAGGCTAAATAGGAGCCTATAAAGCTGGGATGCATTAGCTATCTAATCCAGTGAAGAACACAGCCCTGCAACCCAGTTTTTACTGCTCCTGTTGGGAAGAGAGAGCCAGGTGAAAAAAAAGAAAACAAAAAACCATGGCTTTTTATTTATTTGGAATCAGGAATGTATTTAATAATTTATTTCTAAAGAAAGATCAAAACTGAAAAGCTTAAGGCGTTTTCTTGAGCTGCAGTTGGTTAAAAACGGAAAGTTTCTGTGGACTTTTGAAGTTTTTCTTGAATGAGCAGACATCTTATTGAATAGTCAGGTTCTGTACATGACCAATTTTTTTCCACATGCCTTGACTTTCTCTTACAGCCTAAATAGATGTTTCTCTGCTTTTTTTACCAAATTGCTTCTAAATCTGGCCCTAACCTTTTTTAAATGTTAAAAAAGTATGTATCCCTAGGTGAAATTTGATTCTTTTTCTGTCTGAAGCAGCATGAGGTGACTTGTGCAGTTTGAGAGAAGTGTGACTGATTGTTCTCCTGTCAGTGACCAAATGTGTTTATTTTCCCATCTAGGCATTTCATTTATCTGCAACCATCTCTACAAACACATCCTTCTCCCATGCCTGTGTGTGAGATTTTCATATGGAGTTTTCCTGTACACACAGTGGGAAAAAAAACCCAAGTGCAACATTCAGAAGCCTCTGCATAAGCATTTCAGAAGTTCAAAGAAACTTCCCATCTGCAAAAATATGGATTAAATGCCCTCTGTAACTTTTCCAAGCCATGCCAAGGGGAACAGCAAACACCTGTGCTGCCATAGTGCATGTGTTTTGAAGCCTACTGCTGTAAGGATGGATGTACAGTGGTGGGTTTAAGCCTCAGGGACACGAGATGCTGTTTCCATCTGAGATGCATCCCACTAATTTGGCTAGCCAGAGACAACTAGCCCAGTCACCAATGAGCAACGTGGGCTCCTATACTTACATTTTTGCTTCAGAGAGAGTTATCTTGTCCTCGCAGTTGGAAAGAGCTTCTCCTTTCTTGATGCGGCACCACGTGCTCTTGACTCGCACCAGCTGGAAGTCTGTCTGCTGGGGCTCCTGGGGCATGGGGGCCATGGCTGCTGGAGCAAAGGCTTCTGATACAGGCATGATTCCAGAAGGTGAAGTCTCCCAGTTAAGAGATCTCCTGTAAGTGGGTGTCTTTGAGGTGCTTTTTAAAGGCTCCAGGTGACCAGGCAATGGAAGGGGGAGGTCTTGTCTTAATTGTCTTGGAAGACCAGTTGCGAAACTAAGATTATTTAAGCTGGGATGCACATTGAGGGTGGTAGGAGCATTTAATGACACGTGCAAGTACCAGGATGAAGTTGTATAATCAGCTAGTTTTATAATGCTTCAGAAGTACAACAGGAGTGCATACATTAACTTCTAACATGATGCCCTACAGCAAATTTGAAGTTACGAAAGGCAATTTTATGTGATTCTCCACAACATTCAAGAACCTTCTTTGTTGCGCAGAGTCTCTGATCTGGCTGTGGGTCTAACTTGCTCTTGTGGGGTGAGACAGAAGCAGGAGCATGGGGACAGGATCAATACTAGCTGATTAAACCTCTTTTGAGCTCACATTCCTGAGATTCTTTTATGTTGAGAAATTGAATTATTTTTGTTGTTGTTTTTAGCTTTTATGGTGGGTTTAAAGAAATAATCAGGGAGATTTTTTTCTCCAGAATGGCTGTCTGGGGGTTGTGCTTAGCTTTGATTCCTTAACCCAGCTGCCTGTGGATCTCTGAGATGCTGAGTTTATCCTGTGGTAGAGTCATTTCAGGATCAGCTGCGTGGTCCAGGCAATGGTATCTTAGCCATGACAGCCCTGCCTCTTGGGTCTCATGCCTGCCTGCAATTGTCAGTTATTTGTCTTATTAAGACTATACCAGATCCCCCCACATGCTCGGGGATGCTCCATCTCCCTGACCAAAGACACATGGATCCTGTGGGGGGGGGCTCAGCCAGAGGGGTGAATTTTTCTCTAGGAAGCATGGTGGGGGCTGGCAGAGGGCCCACTCTGTCAGCAGCAGCCAGCACCTTGCTCCCCACATGACCAAAAATGCACAATTCACATTTCCATATAATCCTCCATCTGGGGCTTTAAGAGGACACTGAACTCAGCTTGCCACACCAAATACCCCTTGGCAAACAGCTCTGTGTTCTGAAGAGAGGGGAAGAACTTCCTTTGATTTCACCAGCAGTGCCTGCCTGAAGGTGCAAACCCATCTTTGCTGCCTTCTTGACTATGTTTCTGAAAGCTGAACTTGTTCAGAAACAAAGATCAAGAAAACCAGAAACAGCCATAAAAGCAGAGCTGGAAAAAAATGGTTCTTCAAGAGCCCATTGGACAAGACCACTTAATTGCATTAAAGGCTTAATTACAGCCAAATTCACTTAGGAACCTATCTTTATCACTGATTTTGGGAAAAAGCTACAGAAATAAACTCTAAAGCCATGTAGCCCTGCTCCAGGAAGGATAATAACTCCTAACAGCATGTGGCTTCATCTCCAGATGGCAAAGTGCTTGGCAAAGAGGACAAACTGTAATCCCTAGTTTACAAAAGAGGCAAGTAAGAGTCTCCAGAAGAGAAGCAACTTGCCCAAAGTCACCTCCAAAGCTAGTGGAGCCTGGATTAGATGAAATGCTGAAGCTCTCAGCCTGTTTACTAAATACTCATCTGAAATTTTAACTCCCACTCCAAACACCATTCGGATTGCTTTCCACAGGGGCCACAGGTCTAATGCAGTTTGCTGTTTATTAAATCATAAAATGGAATGATCTTAGGTATGCAAGGAGGCCTGTCCTCTTCGTCTTGTTTATTTGTTTTGATTAATAGCAATCCACTAAGCATTGGGACTTATTTTATTTGTTTTTCTTTTACTCTTTTGTCCTGTGCATTTAATTATTTTCCATTTATACTTCTCTATTCTATTCCAGGGACATTGAAAGGTCTTCTGTTTCATTTTAGAGACAGATGAATTGACTTTCCAATGTCCATCTGCTTGCTGTAACCAATGACTGCCATGTCCTGGTACCATCCATCCTGCAGAAGGGCTGCCAAAAGCCTTGCAGTGAAGACTTGCTCTCCACAGCCTCTTCACCTCCCAGCCCAGGCCCTCTCAACACACTTTTCAGATATGTTGTGTTGTTCCTTGACTGAACAAGCCCAGGAGGATACATCCCAGAGGTGAAGGATATTGTTCTGGTTATGGGGTTTCCTCATTAACTTCAGTTTGTGTTTCATCTGTATGGAGGAGCTGGACAGTTGACCTCAGCTCCATCACATGCTCTTGAATTATTTTAATTCCTCACCAGCCTTATCTGCTCCAACTCTGCTGCAGGCCACTTTAGAATTGTCTATACCTTGGATATTCCTTGATTCCTTTTCCAGCCAGTGCACTTCTAAGACCCTTTCTGGGAGTGCAGGTCAACTGTTACTCATGTGACACCACCTCCCCAAGCCCATGCAGAGACTGAGCCTCTGAGCTGGAGCAGGAGGTCTTCTGATGTTTAGCTGTGCAGGGAAGCAGTAACCTCTAGAACTGTAGCCCACTTGTAGATAATCTGGTGTTTAAAGTTCTGGGACTTTTTTTCCCTCATACCTCATGGTTTAGCTGGGACACATGCCTGTGCTATGTAACCAGAAGGTTATGAAACTGCCAATTATCTCCTTGAGAGCCAGCAGCTTCCTGAGGTCAGGATGTGAACGTTGTCCTTACGTAAAGCAAAGGAATTGAAAGTTGGCTTTTATTTCATGTCAGATGCTGTTGGATCTCACCCGCTGCCTGTGTACTGGGTGGTGGAAGGCGGGTGCAGCTGGAGTGGGTGCAGCCCCAGCCTGGGGCCATCCTCCCTGCACAACCTCTCCCCAGGGCTCGGGTCCTGCCCAGGTGATCACGGGTGGAGAAGCCCATCCCCTGGACAGACACCTGAGCACCCAACGTGCTGCTCTGCAGAGGCAGCAAACCCACAGCAGCATCCTCTGAGGTTGGGTGACAAGAAGCAACATGCACAATCCTGCAGGTAAACTCCCTGTGTGGGGTGGGGAGCTCTGGGAGAGATGGTGTGACAGGAGGGGACACAATGTGATGTCCCAGTCCTGGGTCTTCTACTGTCCCACAGAGATGTGACCTACAGGCTCTGTGGCTTGGTAGAATGGAGCAGAGGAAGGGTTTATAAGGGAGAAGGGTTTGAGGCTGAGTGGAGTTTGCCAGTCTGAAGTGGAGGGAGGATGATGTTTCCAAGAGAAAGGGATGGGTGGCAAGGTGGACATTAGCAGCACCAGGAGAACTTTGGCTGTGACTAATTTCTGATAGATTGGCATGCTTGTTTTAGAAATATATATATTTTTTTCTGCAGCTTTAACCTTGCCTCAGTGCTTTCTGAGATAGCCACATGTACCTGGTGTGGCACTCAAAGCAAGATGTTTGCTGACTTTTTTTTTTGGCCATTTGCTAAAATCAACAGATGTGTATGGGAATCCAGGCTTCTCTGAACAGAGACTTTGCTCTCTCACAGCCTGATCTAAAGCCCATTGAGGCTATCGAGGCTATCGAAAGACTCTCCTTGAGTGCCTTGGGCTTTGGATCTGACAGTCAGTGGGTACAGTTTATTTCTACCACACACAGCATCCTTTATTATGTATGAAAATAAATGCATGCTTTGTGTACCCTCTGCCAGTGACTCCAGAGCCTCCCAAATGCAAGAAGAGAAGTGCTGGGCAGCGTCCAGCTTTTCTACTTTTTTTCCAGCATTAGAGCCCATAGAAAATGAGTTGGCTGATGTATATTTTCCACACCTTCCCCCGAAGTTTAGGCAGAGTTCCTGCTATCAGCAACAACTGGCTGCTTCCTCCTCCTCATGCTCCCGCTCAACCACTAAGCCACTACCTCTCCCTCTGCCATCACTGCTGACTTTGCTGCAGGTTTGGGCACTACTAATGCTGAGGCTATGCATTGACTAAGCTCTGGTCATGGCAATGTTTCATGGCCAAGCAGTTGAGTTTGACCCTTGCTGCCAACCCACTCTTGGCCCCACGGGGGCTGTGACATGCCTATGCCCCCATGCATGGCCCTGCTCAGGCTTATGGGTGGTGGGTTTGGAGCCTCTAAGCAGCTGCAGATGAGCCACAACCATAATCCTGTTTCCTTGTTCCACAGCTCTATCCATACTGTGGACATACATCACAGCTGAGTTTAAAGTATTGGAGTTTTTTTTGTGCAGGGGGTCTGGTGGGGTAAGAAAATAGCTCAAGCATTGCATTGTGGTTTCCATAAACAGAATTGGCTGGTAGAATGCAACAGCTGAGGTGTGTTTACAAATTAAGACCAAGGGATGAGTGTTTTGGTAACCTGTTGTCTGAGGTGCCTCAGTGAATGTGATGGCTGAAGCTGTTTGGGAAGGTTTTATCAGACTGGATTTCCAAGTGTTTAGCACAACAGAGCAGCTCCTGCTGAAGTGTTTGGTACCTGTCTGGCAGCACAGTCTTTGTGTGAACTCAGGTTCAGTGCTCTGCCCTGGCTGGGAAGGGGATCATTCCTGGAAGTCATTGCTGGGGTTGCAAAAAATATCTAGAGGCTGGAAGGTGAAATGAGAATAACCCAGAATGAGCACCAAAGAACTAGTCGTGCATCTTTGCTTTGTTTTTGTCATATCCAGAATTCCTACTTGTGTGCTTGTCTCCATGCTTCTTGGCAACCCATGCAAAACCAGCACAGCTTCCTTTCCTGACTGAGCCTCCCCCACCCAAAAAGTGCCATCTAAGCCCAAGCTGCAGAGTTTAATTTCACTCCTGGAGCAGCATGTCCCTCAATGACACTGCACTGCCTGCCTGCTCGGGGGATGCTGATAACAGCCCCCACATCCATCACTTGCCAGCACCCCGACTCCTCCTGACTTGAACCAAAAATGCCTGATTCTGGAAAAAGTAGAAGCTGGAGTTAATATTCAGCTTCACTGTAAACCAAACTGGTTGTTCTCACAGCACTTATCAAGGGAAATGCTGGGAATCATCCTGCTGGCAATTATGGTCCATTTTAAGAGCAGCCAATCTATGGTTTTTATACAGCTGCTGGAGTCTTAAAGGAACCATTTCCTGCTCTTTCATGGTAGGGTTTGAACTCCTCTTCTTTGCACCTGGCAGCATTTTCTTCCATCGAGTCATGTCCCTTTTTTCCTTTTTTTTTAACTTGGATGAATGAAGAAGATGATGCACAATTGGACAGGAAAGGGAAAGAGATGTCTGTGCATAGATAGAGCCACAGGGAGACAACCAGGCAATTTACTTTAGTGTTTAATATGGTCCAGCAGTGTTGCTGGGGCTGTGCAAAATTATACATTAAAAACGAAGCACTTGTCCTGGAATAACATAAAAATAAGAACCAGTTAAATAAATATTCGCTCACCTTGGTGCTCAGAGCCTTGAGCGCAGCCTGGCTGGGCCTGGCAGTCAGCCCTGGGCTCTGCTCTGACTTGTCGGGTTGTTGCATAAATGCAGGCAATTCTGACCTCTGCTGTTGGCCAAAAGCATCATCAGGCTGCAAAAAATGCAGCGAGCTCTTCCTGAAGAGATTGTATAATCTTAGCTAGAGATTTGATGTTGGCACGCACCACGTGCCCTCCCTCCCCAGTAGCACTTCTTGATCGGTGTTATAACACAGGTTACAAAACAGCTGGAGGTAAAATTTGTTTCCCTCCCTCTTGAGTGAGAAGTGATCATTGTCTGTTATTCATCCAGAAGCGTAATATAATGATTACCAAAATCCAACATGGATTATAAACATGTTTTTTGTTGTTGTTTTTTTTTTTTCCCCTTCTTAATTTAACAAAAATCCTCAGAATGCATGGCAGGAAGGACAAGCAGATCCCAACCTTCGGCATCCCGCAGCTGTATAGCAGGAACCAGGAGATGTTCAGAGGTGGTGAAAATGCTGTGAAAGACAATGTGTCTTCACACAATGCATAGCTAGGCTGAGTTCAACAAACTAACATGATCTGGAAAAGGGGTAGTTATTCCTGCATTGCAATTAATTCTAAAATTGCTGCAAGAGACAGAAGCCACCCCTGATGGCAAGAGATTGGCATGAGAATTACATCAGGGGCTGCAATAGCTTGACTATATCTGCCTTCCTTGAACATTATATTAGGCTACTGCCATGAGCATCATGCTGTTTAGGTGACCTCTCAGTCTGGTCCAGGCTAGTAATTACAATGTAAAATGCACATATATTTTACGTTTCTTGTCTGGTTTCATATACTTTTTGTAATTTGGATAATGAAAATTGGTGAAGCTGTCACAAAAACCAACAGTTTTTATCTTAGTAGCTACAGGAAGCTGAGAGTTGTCTCTCTGCAAGCAGATCATTGGGAAGGTTTAGAACTTTCCCCATTGCTGAAGAGATAAGTTTAGTCATCTGATGCCCTGTGGTACCAGGGCAGAGTGGTTCCCAGCAACTAGAAGCCCTGTTGCTCTTTTGGTGATGAGGCCACCTACTATCTACTATGCCTCCATTCCTCTTGGTGTGCTGGAAGGTTTGCAGAAACTCAAAGTGGTCATTAGGAGAGCTGACTATTCCCATGTTCTGCATTGAGGCAATATAGTTTCTCAGTGTATCCATCTCAGATTTATCTCAGTCAGTGAACACCTTAGAAACCAAACACCATCCTGTCATTCCACCACTTAGCTAGAAGCTGACATCAGGCCACCACCAAGGCTGGGTTAGAACACCCATAATACCCAGTACTTGGGGATTATACCCAAGGTGGTACTTTAAGCAGGAAAGAAATGGAGAACAAAGAAGTCAGAGGTACATATGCTATGCAGTCTGACCTTTTAATGATCTTCTGAATAAGAGGTATTCCTAAAACATGCAGTTGCAATTGCCTTCAGACAGTGTTTCTCAACAGGGGTCTAGGAGGGTGTTATCTGTATGAGGTGATACTCTGATGTCCTCAGTGGCTTTATACTAAAGGTCTCCCAGCAGGCCATGGGGGTGACTGGATGACTTCTGTGATGTCCAAGACCCCACCAGAAACCTGTCGTGGGATGAGAACATGGTGCCCACAACAACAGCGATTCCACAGGGACTTTGTGCTGGGCTGGGCTGGGTCAGTCCTCCAGTGAAGCATATTCTCTTTTCACCCACTTCACTTATCTGCAGCTTTTCTATCATTGGGAATAAAATACTGCCAGGGGCAATCTGCTCCACCCTGGTTATGCTCACAGCCTACTTGCCTTGTGTCTCTGAAGTCTGCTCTCACTGGTGCTTTCATAACCCAGCATGTGCTCTTACCCTTGAGGAGTGTGGGAGTTTTTCTGAACTCTGTGGGTCCACAGCTCACTGAGATCATTGCATGGCTGCCATATGAGCTTTCTGGGGTCTCAAGGCAGGTACACTGGCCTGGGCAACATTGCTTTTTGTCTCTAGGACAGGGAGATTTTGATCCTGGAGATGTTTTCCCAGTCTTTCAAATATTGACATGTTGTTGTGTTGTGCATAACTGTTTCACTCTCCACCTGACCTTTTGAGGGGGGGATGGCTTGTGACCAGATGCTGGAGATTTGTCATGTGGTGCTGATGGGTTCAGATGTACTTAGTTTTTGTGACCTGAGAAAAAGAGGGTTCAGGATAGTGCAACACCCCTGCAAGTAGTTGTGGCAGAAGAAGGGTTTGGAGGTTGCATTTTTGCCATGTTGTTGCTACATCACCTGCTTAAAATTCTTCCTTGGAGAATATATTTTATTTTTATGCCATCATGCATTGGGCACAATACTTTTTATGCATTTGTCAGTTTGGCTGCATCAGGACAGGTGTAATGGTACTTCAGTCACAAGCATCATGGTTGGTAGTGGTTGGTCTAGCTTTTTAAAAAGCTAGACCCAGTATCTGCATGCCTTGGACTGAGAGGACCTGCCTGATTATGCCAAGATTGTTCAGAGAAATGCTCTGTTTTCTCCACAGAAAAAAAAAAAAAAAGCTACCTAGAGGAGTGGGCTTCATATGAAATTATTTGGTGTTCAGTCTTTGTCTCAGAGAACTTCAAAAGTGAAAATTGTTTTGGAATATTTTTATCCTTTTCCTCTTAGAAAAGTGTCAGCTGTAGGAAAATGGAGAATTCATATGACAAAAATTAATTAGAAATACAATAGCTTTTCAGTTTGAAAATATTTTCATAATTGTTTTCATAGTCCTTGAAAAACCTGTATTTTGTATGAAAAAAAATCAACCAACAAACAAACACTTTTTGTCTAAATTTATCTTTTACTGATTTAAACAGTTATGAAAAGATTGTTCCTCCTTCTCTTTTTTGTTTCAGAAACCCCAGCTGGATTTATTGCTGAGAACCTTCTCAAAGCCAAAGAAATAGCCCTCAATGATTCTCGTGTTCCTGAACAGCTCAAGAATTACTTACAAAAAGCTCTTGATGTTGCTCTTGGACTAGACCCTTACCTGGATGCAATGACAACTTTGAAGAGGTAGAGATACTCCTTTGTAACCTTGTGCTTTTTCTGAGATTGTGTGAATATGTTCTTTAGATTTTCTGTCCAGAATATGCCATAAATCATGGGATAGAGTGGAAGGAAGAAGAATGAGAGTTAACTGCACCCAAACATACAGCAAAGTGTGCATGAAGATGTGTGTCTGTGTGCCTATGGAAATGAGAACAAAAAAATCCTAACTCTAAATTGTGGAAGATATTCTACCAATTGGCTGTTGCCTAAGCCAATGTCTGTGTTGGATCATAGCCCGTGAAAAATCAGCAAGCCAGCTTCCCCACAGTGCCCACTGAAAGGCTCAAAGAATGAACCCCTGCATCAAACTGAGGATAAATAAAGAATGAAGAAAACCTGCACCTCTGGATCCACCCTATAATAACAGCCTTTACATGCAGCTTTTTTCTCCAAGTGCTCAACAAACATTAATTAATCTGCTAACTAAATTACTCTAGTAACTAAACTAATTAATTAAACTAATTTAAGGTATCATTAATTCTGAAGTCCAACTGATACCCTCATTATTCTTTTTTGAGCTACACTATATTACCCAGCCATGTGGGGTCTGCTAAACAATTCCCATTTATCAGTGTAAATTTTGATATGTGGAAAAAGCCAGTTCTGTCTAAAATTGACAATGTGTAAACGGTTCCAGGCTGTGGGTTATGGGAACGCTGAGCGTTCGTTCTGTTGCTGAAATAATAGCTGATAGTTGTTTGACTTACGCTTGCTGTATGATAATAGCTATACATTATCTTATTAAAGTTGTTAAAGCATTTGTGAGGGGCAGAAAAGAGGTTATACAAAATGTTCTACTCTTTAAGTCTTGGATTAGCTGAGTGTGGCTGACACGGGTTATGAATTCTTTCTCATTTTACTGAAGAGCTGGTGGGGGGAGAGTTTGCAGAAAAAAAAAAAAGAAAAAAAAAGAAAAAGCTGAAATAGCTCTAAATTCTGTCCCACAAAAGTATCACCAGCCATTTCTGGTGGTTACTTTCTTCAGATAGTATAATCTAATCTGTCTGGAGGCTATGGACTTCTTCAGTCATCTATTCCATTCTCTTTGTGATGGGTAGCATTTCAGTTCAGCCAGAGATGTTGTCACAGGCCTGGCTTCTGTGAAATAGTATCTGGAGATACTCTGCTTTTCTCAGCATTTTGTGAAGAAAAGCATTTTTTTTCATGTCTTCCAAAAATGTAGATTTTACATCTTCTGCCCTATCATGCAATGAAATCTTTATTTGGCTGAAAAAGACCCCATCCCAGAGCTGAACAAAACCTGTCCAGGGTGACTGGAGCCATTTACTCCAAACCAGCAGAGACATAGACAACTGTCTGGGACCAGCTGGAAAAGAGAGAGACACTTGGGGTTGAACAGCAGTGAATGCCTTACTTTGGTCCCACAACCCCTTCTTCCAAAGCCACCAACATCAAGATGAGCATATTGCCAAGCCAAGTCCTCTTAGATTGTGATTTAAGAATATTTGTAATGCTTCTGGGCTAATTTTTCATATTTATGCACAGGTAGACCTTTTCCAGGGGTTGCCTCTTGGCTGCTGTTTCTTATGCAAGATAGTCAGATTTTGTTTGCTACCACAATGCTGAATTTTCTTTCTTTTTCCAGGAAAATTTCACCTGACCATGGTGCAGGGGACACTGGAGGAACTGAAACCAGAGTTAGGCTGCAGGAAGAACGTGCTTCAGGCTCTTTGAATGGCAAGTTTGTCAATTAAGAGGATAGAATTGCATCAGATGGGTGTAAAGGTTATCACTGAAGTTCATCATCCCCTACTCCATCTGTAGTGGGCAAAGGATGAAAGCCATGAAAATGCTCAGAAAATGTGGAAAATTACTTCAAAAGAAAGATAAGATCTTCCTGTAGGCTTCCATCTTCCTGCTGGAGAAATTTTCCCTGTCCCTTGTTTCCTGTGCCCTTGGGCAGATGGACACACTTTAATTCTAAGAGCCAACCCATCCCTTTGTGACCAGCAGAGACCATCATCCTCACTACAAGGGGGAAGGAAGGGAAAAAAAATCACTTTGGTTTGGGTTTGGTGGTGTCTGATAGGGGTTTATGTGTTTTGATGTGATAGAGGTGGCCTGTGGCCAAGCACTGTACCTTTTCAAGTAGCAATACCCAGGCTTGTATCCCCATATCAAGCCTATTACACTCAATCTATTCCCATATTCATTCTTCCCAGATGTTCCCATCTTTTGAGTAATATATCATTGCAGTGAAGTACCCTTATAATGTATTACACTAATACATTGTTCGAAGGACACCACTGATGATAAATTTCTTAAATGATGGTGCTGTCTGGGGATAATGACTCTAAGAGCAAATGCAAGGTAATGTAGTGATTTTTTTTTTTTTTTTAACTGGGTTCCAGAAAGAATATGGAGACATCTCAAAGCCATTTTCATATGGGGGAATGTTAAAATATGCAATATTTCAAGCACTGTTTAACAAGCACTTGAACAATAGCAGCATTGATGATAAAGGTTCTACATTAAAAACCAGTCCTTCTATTCTGTTGTCTTTTAGCTGCATTTTAGATTAAATTTTGTCATCTTCTGTTGTTAAAAACTTATTTGAGAGTGTTTTAAGATTTTTTTTTTCTTTTTTAATGATCTCTTAAAAGGTACATCTAATTTTCATTGTGAGCAGAGTAGTCTTGCCCTATGATTTTATTTTCAATTTTTCATTCTTGTTTTTCAACAGGCCACATTTTTAGGATATTTGTTCATATGATCAGAGCCAGGAAGATTTTATTAATTGGCAAGCTTAAAGGTTACAGTATCCTTGCTATAGCGGAAGAATTGCCAGATGATGGCAAGATCGTTGCATGTGCAGAAGCGCCGTATCTCGGAGTGAACAGCCAAGAAGCTTTTGATTATTCTTCAGATGGTAAAAAGATAAGCATGAGAGTGGGACCAATGGCAGACACTTTGAAGGTAAAGTCAGTTGGAAGGGGAGTTTGGAAATTCTTGTGCAGAGCAGATTAAAGAGTTTTGGGCAGATTCTATTTCCTGCCCACAAAATGCTGGATGATGACTCTAGTTCGCTCTCAACTATGTGAACACATCCTTCTACTGGAGTTATTTCTTATTTATGACAATGTATAATGGGACAGTTCTGTCAAACAAGAAAGCTTTTCCCCTTTCTAATTACAATACTGCAGTTGCTTGATCAGAAGTGTCTAACAGTGGCTTGGTAGGTTTCAATGGCAGAGTTTTACCTTATGTGGGTGGGCTGTGTTTCAGGGTCTCTAATTCCAAATACAACAAGCTGGAAGAGTGTAACTCTTCCCTGCTCAGTCAGCTCTTGAGGACAGCTTGCTCTTGTTCACATTAGGAAAGTCCAGAAGAAGTTTGTAACCACAGCCTCAATTTTCCCCACTGGAAGTGCTGTGGGCATTTAGACCACAAACTTCTTGCTTCCAGAGCGATGTGATAAGCTTCAAACAAGCAAATGCATTAGCTATGTTTTGTTTCGTTCTGACTAGTGACTTTGTTCCAAGAAAGAGAAATCTTATGATTGCCAGCAGCTAGAGGAGTGTCACATTTAATTCCATTTTATGTATCTCCAGGACGTTGCTGCAGGTCCAGCATGCTAACAGGTAGTGCCCATGCCAAGTTCATTAAATATAAAGCCTTTCATTATTAATGCAAACCGATTTGATCTGATTCCATTTTCAATTGGGATATGTCAGTGTGAGCTTGATTGTAACTTTATTTGCATTAACAGGTACCATATTTGTTTCTAAAATGAAATGGCCAGGAGCTTTCTGACCTCTGGCTTTCATGACCTCCAAGTTTGATAAGGAAGAAACAAAGAGCTTTGCCAAAGATATGAACAAACAAAACGTTAGAGATCACCTGCAATGTGCAGCAGTTAAAAATCCCAGCTCCCTGCAGTGAGTGTGAAATTAATTGAATTGCTGTTGCTCTCTAGTGCCCATTCTGTGCAACTGACTTACTGTGACTGAATTAAAATATCTGGAGGCAGGCAGAGTACATGCTGTGTAGAGATTAAAGAAGGGAGTAAAGACATGAAAATTAAATCCTTAAAACTGAATGTTGCAATTGATTTTGTATCTTCTGATTGAAATGTGAAGGTACATCCTGACCCCAGTTCTGCAGGTGCTCAGGGCTTAAAAGAGCTCTTGGAGCTGATGGGAGCACAGACGCTCATGTTTGGCAGGAGAGATCCCAGCACGGGGACACCTCTCTGTCAGGATTTCTGCACTGGGCTCTGAATTTTTGTTGCTCAACCTGGTAGATGTTTTGTTGTTGGTATAATGATGATCAGGATTGTCCTACTGATCTTAATCAACAATAGCTGTAAATGGTGAAGCAAAGCATTTGATGGTCTCTCTGGTACCTTTGCATTTTGGGCTCATTGAGGTTTGCCTGTGTAGTGGGGCAGCCATGTAGAAACATAGTTAGATGCAAGGAAGATGTTCAGGCTGTGAACAGAGTGCTTGCCTTTCTCCTCCTCTAGAAGACCAGTTTAGGTTGGAGACCAGTAGTGCTTCCTCCACTGCCCTGTGACCATGCTGAAAGGCAGGAGGACGAGGTAACCACAGGAGAGAGATGGTCCAGGGATGGCACAGCCAAGTGCTCGCAGCTCAGCTTTGTAGAGGAGGTAGAAAACAGTAGTGTTTCTGTCCTACATCTTCTGCAGGGAGGTTGGTCCAGAACAGAGATGGCTAATAATTGTTGAAAAGTGTGGTGAAATGCAGGAGAGCTGGAACAAACTCCTGTTGTCTATGGTATCTGCAGCCTTGGGTTTCATTTTTTCCCCTGTAGAGAAATCAGAGGCCAGAGACAGTCACCTACCACTTGCTTTTTTGAGGTGTTTGCAGCAGCTTTCTTGCTGTGGTGTCTATGACTGAATTTTGCTTCCAAGCCAAGTGCAGCAGGGCAGGATTTCTGCTTATCTGCTGCTCCTCAAATTTTTGCAGCAATGCAAGCTCCTGGGAGCCAAGAGTTTGCCTTGCTGCACTGGCTCTTTCAAAGCACAAAAATGTCATATGATATATAAAGAACATTACCTGGCAGGGGAGTCCTTTCTGCTGCATGAAGCTATGATTCAGAGATGCCAGAAGTTACATGATGTATATGTATGAATAGGCTTCCCAAGGAGGTGATTGAGTCACTACCCCTGGATGTATTTAAGGGTCGTTTAGATATGGTCTTGAGGGACATGGTTTAGGGGTGTACTTTGTAGAGTAGGTTTAATGGTTGGACTTGATGATCCCAAGGGTCTTTTCCAACTGGAATGATTCTATGTACTCTCACTTCTAGGGCAAAACTAGTCTGCCCAATAGTTACATCCTAGCCTCAGGTAGAGGGTACCATCCAAGTGCTGCAGGATGTGTTCAGTGCTGAGTCCACATTTGATGTCAGTGCCCTTTCCAAGGAAAGCTGCCAGATGTTGCAACAGTTGCCACAAGCATGGGACACATCTGTGCCTATGCAGCTAATAAAGCAGAGCCTTTGCAGCACCCACATGGCTCTGGCTTTTCCATCTACAACTGTGGCTCATCAGGGCTTTGAGGGAGCAGAAAGTAGAGTGAAGGCAGGATGCCAGTCCCTAGCAACACTTTGAGCAGGCTTTCTGAAGCCTTTTGCTGCTCCTTTGCATTGTCACACAGCGTGGACAGAGTTGACTAGTTTTCCTGTCTCTTGTTCCACATCAGAGCCAGCTGCAAGACATCTGAGGTTTTGAGCTGTCGAAGGCTGCTAAACACCAGACAGGAGCCACAAGGCTCAAGTACACAATGGGATTCATTTGGTACCTAAGGGCACAGCGGAATTCTTCCCACACGTGAGCGACAGACCAAGCTGAGTTAGGTCCCCAGCAAAGCCTGTAGCTCACATATACCATGGCACAAGCCCCTCTGCTCAATGACCTCAGTAATTTTTACATAATATTTTGAAATGTGGATTGAAGGGAAGTCTTTCCTCTGGTTCAGTCACTGATACAGGTTCTTTCAGTGGGAATTAGCTGCCTTTAAAATGTGTGCTGGACCAGTGTTTAAAACCCTTTCCCAACAAGCCTCTTAAATCTAGACTCTGTTGTGCTGTGCCTTGCCATACACCAGCTGTGAGCAAGAGGCCTGATCCTGCACAAAGAGCTGCCTTTAATTCCCAGTGGAGTTTTGGTTGAACAATGGATTGAGTCCGGAGGGAAGGCAAACTACAAGGAAATTATTCCCACCCATGATTTTGATCCTTCCATTCTAAAATAGAGAACACAACACAAAAATATAACACCATGTTTGCAGCAGATTCTGCTGATTGCAGGGCATTGTGTAAGCATGTCGGGGTTTTCTTTTTTCTTTTTTTTTCCTCCTCCTTTTACCAGACAGAATAGGTGAAGAGGTTGAGCTGCAGATCTCATTTCTCCTGTTTTGCTGCTTGTGAAGTCTGCCAACAGAATCCACCTTGACAAAGTCAAGGACTCTGCGTTTAATGTTGAACTGAGTGAATAAATTATGCATGAAATTGTGTCGGAGTCTCTAGTGTGCAGAATTGCTCCTTTTGATATGAAAGGTTAATTCAGAAAGGAGTCCAAAATAGCTGGAAATTGTGGGGATAAGTGGATAGTATTCACTGTTGTGAGCTGTTATTACTAGAAATTGCATTCCCTCTCTAGCTTCCCTAGAGATTTAGCTTTGCTGGTGAATATAAACTGTACTCAATAGAATAGCATTTAGGAGTAACAAGAGTGTATGTCCACACACAGTAAAATATTCTAATGGTGTTTTAAAAGGAAGCTGTACTTTTTCATGTATTCTGTGTACCCTAAGGATGGATTGCTATTACATTTAGGTCAAGAACAAGGCATAGGGAAGGTAATAAGTTTTGAGTACATCTTTATTACAAATATGCTGACTGTATGATCCATATCAAAGGAACTGGGCAGTCATTTTTATTTATTTTTTTCTTATGATTAAGTTTGCATGTGCCTTATGAGAGAGTGTTGTCTCTGATCAGGATTCCAATTGGGTTTTTTCTGAGCTTTGGCAGCAGATTCATTCATGTTTTTATTCTGGATGTCCCCTCCCTGATCTTTTGCCTTATCCATCAACGCTGCTGCTGTGCCCTTTCTCATGCTTGTTTTTGGTGCATCTCTTCTATGGAATGCAGTGCTGCAAGTATTTTGGTGGTGTGTTGTTTTTTTTTTTTTAATCCAAAAGGAAGTTAATGACTCACTGTAAGCAAAAGCATTAATTTTAGCCAAGTTTTCTTTGAATTAAGACGCTTCTCATTGCCATCTGTTACCATCTATGATGCCTCTGTAGCAAGGAGCAGGGATTGCACTGTAAACATTCAGGAAATTAGTTTCAGCAGGATATTTTGCAGGCAGATTATTTCCTTCTGGATCTCAGCTTTCCTCACAGTTGGAGATATTTGGGCTCTGCCTCTCCCCCAGCAAGGGACAAAGGCATCTCCAATGTGCTGTGAGGTCCCAGGCAGAGCCTAGCTCAGTCTGCTGTGGGAGGACAAGGGTGGTCAATACCTCCTCTTGAACCTCTTCATGTATTTGAGAGGGGCAGCAGTGAGTTCTTCTCTCCATTACTGCACTGTTATTTCCAGTGCTTGACACCTCAGTCAGAGCTACCAATAATGCAGGTTGTTTTCTGTCTGGCTGTCTTGGTTTAGCAGCAGGTGCTGGCAGTGAGGAAACCCTCTCCAGTGTGGTGCTCTGGCCATGGTGATTGCCTGTCTGGAAGACCTGTGGTCTGGTAGTCAGGGAGCTCCAGGAAATGAAGCATTTTTCTGTTACTGTGGCTGTTATCCTCTTGTGTAGAGGCTGCTCTAGAGGCAAAGTTGGTTCAAGGAATTTAATGGGAATCCCCTGCAGACCTGGAGCTGATTCTAGCAGCAATGCTTGAACTGTGGAAGCAAGATTAAGATGGTGTCAGGGTCCAGTATGAACTACAAGGCATTCAAGAATTTCCACATACATATCTAGTACTAAATATCTAGAAGAAATGAAAGGAAAGAAGAAAAGAAATGCTAGCCTGACCTTCATGGCTGGCCATTCAGGACTTGATGATTTGGAAGAAGAGAAATGTCAAATGGTGACCTTGCACACGCAGGCAGTGCAAGGACAAGACAGGTGTGTGCTGGATACACATATAACATAGGCACCCTCCTGGGATGAAAGCTGAGAAGTTAAAAGGTAGTTTATCTGTATCAGAAGATAGATAAGGAGGAGATAAGCTGTCAGCAGGTAGACAGTACAGAAAGAGGGCTGAAACAAGAAGTCCAGCTAATATCCAAAGAGCTACACAACTCCATATGGACCTAATGAAGTCGATGCATAAAAGTGAGATTCTTTTTCATTAGGGAGCCATACCACAGAGCAATAGCAACATATGTTCAGAGATGGCCACATCTGCTTCTGAATGTCTGCCCCTCACCTCCTCCACCCAGGAAGGTTACAAGTCAGAAAGTAGTGATAAGTCATGATAATTACTTGAATTTGGCTTTGGCTCTTCTCTCTGGGGAATGAGACCTCTAATCTCTCTTCCTGATGGACTCCTCCCAGATTTCATCTTCTGACCCTTCTCAAAGTATCTACTTTGTACAGACTGGCTGAGTTGGAACCTGATACAAGCTACTCTTCCACAGTAGCAAAAATGTTTTTTCTGCTTTCCCCAAGTACAACTTAAGAGGGAATCAGGTCAAAATTTTCTTACTGGTCATGAAATGAAAAAATGAATCCCAAGTAAATGATGTCCCAATTTCTGTTACATTTATTATAAAGCAGTGTATATTTAGCCTTAAGGTTGACTTAAATTAAAGCATAGCATCAAAAAGGCCTCCTAGACGTGTCTCATGAATGCTTTTGGAAGAGCTGCTGTACTGTCAAGCATCTGCAGATAAGTGTGATTATCCAGCCTCTCAGGCTGGCTTAATCACTAACAAACTCACAATGACACCAGTTTGCACAAGAGAGTAATTCAGAGCTTCAGTGTTCCGCTTCCCACTATTTCCTTGTCTGAACGACTCACTCCCTGTTTCAGAAAGGCTCCTGAAATCTCTGTTTGGGAGCCATCAACCTCGCTGCTGAGAACAAATTAGTTTTTCACATTCTGTTGCCATTTGCTATCGATGCTTTCTCTCGTTTGTCTCAGGGGACCGCTCATCACTCATTGTGCACAATGTCTCCAAACACAAAAGGGAAATCTGGAAGCAAGAAGTACTGTTAAAAGTTGTGGTAGAAACAGTGAGCTCTGGAAAACACAATTGTTTCTCTTTTCACTCAAAATGCCAAGACTTGAAAGCATTTCTGCTTGCCGAGATAGGTGGATGAACCGTTGTTTCATTGCAACGCACACAGATGCAGTTAAATAGTCCCAGATGGAAACTGAAATATTCCATAGCAGCCTCTTGGGCAGCGAGTGCATTAACTGCCACAGGAGAAGGCTGTAAAGGCTCCCATCTGGTCATCCATCAACACTTTTATACATTATCATCAGCAGCCTGCTTGGAGGGAAGGTGTGCCACATTTCTGAAAATCCAATTAGATGATAGCAGCCAGTTCTCTTTTATCCTCTCTGTTGCTGAGCTATCCAAAGCGGTTTTTTTAGATTAAAGAAACATCATTTTCCTTCACAGGAGCTGTGCTGCTTTATCTCTATCATGACCTGTTCTTTTATGTGCTTTATAATTCTATTATTAATTGGGATTTCAACCATTTTCCTGCCACTGAAGTGGGACTTGCTAGTTTGCAATTCCCAGGATCAGCCTTATGTTTCTTTTCCTCAGACAAATATAATTGCCACTCTTCAATTTGTTGATAGTTACTCTTTTGAGAAGAGATAACTTACTCCTGCACCTCAGCCACAGGGCTTAATGCCAGTCCTCTCCCTTACCCTGATAGATCCAGTTGCTTTGACTCTAGATATGCAGATGTTTCTATTGTGACTCTCAACTCCACAAGCTGGAATGAGCCATTCTCTATTATATCCCTATTTTCTTTGAGAGGTTGAGAGTTCTGGGCACCAGCATTGCTTAAGAACTGTTTGCAAAGTATTTAAACCTCCCAGGGTCTCCAGAAATCATTCTAGAAATATTACCTTAAAAGAACAGGGTTCCCTCTGGTTTAGGCTTTATATAAAGGGCGCTTTAATGGCAAGACTTCACATTTTCAGGTAAATAATTAGTGTTTTCTCCAATGTATTTTTTTTTCCAGGCATTACATGCTGAGGATGAGCACTTTGATATAGTCTTTATTGATGCTGATCAAAGGAATGCTGTTAACTACTACAGCTTTGTCATGGATAACCACTTGCTGAGAATGGATGCAGTGATCTGTGTAGAGAATACACTCATGAAAGGACAAGTCTACCTGGAGAACATATCTGATGAAAATGTACTAGCTGTCAGAAAATTAAATACAGTGATTAATTCAGATCCTCGTGTTGAGCAGGTTAGTGCAATGCCATTGGTTAAGGTGCCCATGGTACCATACCTATGGGTTTTGTGAAGTACTCTAAAAATTTTTCTCCTGTTGGTGCCATTATCCAGAGGTCCTAAAATAATTATTATAATTCACCTCACTTGAGATCTATGTATGTGTTTCTATATTCAGAAATGGCCTCTACTCTCTACCTACCCCGTATAGAGTGTTAAAGGCAAGATAAAAGTGGAGCACTTAGGAGTGAATAATTAGCTCTACAATACAACCAAGGAACCGTCGCTCTGCTTTAAAGGCTCTGGAGGCTGTAGGGTATCACCAGCACCACAGGAGTCAACAAAGTCCTACTCCAGCAGAGAAGAAAAAAAAAAAATAGTAGTAATAAGATGCATAAACAATATGCTGTGGTTTCAGAGGCAAAATTAGATGCATATCCTTCAGATATTTAAAAGCAGGTGTGCATGATGCTACCACAGGGCAACACCCACCAACTTACAAAACTTTCTCTCATGCCATGGCTGGATCAGGGTGGCAGAGGGGTTGCTGTGGCTGGGGAGAACCACTGAGGATGGCTGGATCCTTGCCTACCCTTCTACACCATAAAGCTGGTCCCATGGTTGGAGAGGTGAGGTCTGTCACATTCTCCCCATGCTTCCTCCTGACATAGCTGTCCATGGCACAGGGAGTGAGGCTCATGCCCAGAGGGGTTTGGTGTGCACTTCATCAGCTAATGTTCCAGGAGCAGTAGTTTTACTTTTAAGAAGAGGGAGAGGTTAATGAGATTTTTCCTTGCCCCGAATCTTACAGCTAGCCATTCAACACTTACAAATAGCAGGTTGCTTCCATATCTAATGTTCTAATAGTATGATATTGGTGTTGAACATCCAACACTGAGAACGGCTTTTCACAAGAGTGTGAAAATGGTAACAGAAAAGATAGGTGGCAAAATCTACTGACATTCATCTGTGGGTATAGGACAGATGTTCCAGCAAATGCTGAAGAACACTGAATGTTTCTATTATGGTTCACTGACCTCCAAGAATAAGATTGGAATATCCTCATGACAGCATTAGCCAGGCAGTGGCAACCTGGAAACCTCAGCAGCTGGCACTGATTTAGAAAATGGAAAGATAAAATTGCCTTCTTTTTTTTTTTTTCTTTTTTTTTCCCTCTGGCATTTGTGGAACCCCTCAGTTTGGAAGAGGAATGTGAGCAAATGCACATGCCTGACATATTTGTGTTGGAAGAAATTTCAGCTAAAGAATAGTAGTAGTTGAAAAGCTGCTGTGGCCTAAGGAAGGAAGGAAGGACTGTCCTTTGTATCAGTGGAATCTGGGTGATAGAAAGCCAGGTACAAAACATTTGAGAACTCTGTGTGTGTGTGCTGTAATTGCAGGTAATTTTACCTGTGCAGAGTGGACTGAGCATCATTCGTAGGAGCCCTGTACCTCCAGATGCAGTGATTGAATCCAAGGTGTGTATTTCCTGTCTCTGACCCCTTCTGGGAAAAAATTGACTCTGCTGAGGACAATGTCTAAACATTTTTCAGGGTTTTGGTGGTGAAAGCTTAAATTCATGTTCTGTTGTGCCATGGTGCTGTGCAGCATGGACTTACCAGATTTGGGCTTGGAACATATTAACCTTACCAGTCCAGGGCTACACTCAAGCTGTTAAATGCTGATTCCTTGCAAAGTCTTTTGTATTAGCCATGCTGGTGCTGTGATAAATTCCCAGAGCTGCTTGCATGCTCCATGTGGAGTTGTCTGTGCCTGGTGCTTTCCAGTCCCTCTCATTCAGGGAAGGGTGGGCAGATGGAGCCAGGGCCCAGACGTAATGAACCAATCCAATAATCCAATATTTCTAAAGTGGTGCATTTTTTTTCTCCAAAGGCAGAACGTGATGCCCTCCTATGGTGTCTGAGCTGAATATTTTCATGGCCTTAGATTTTGCTTGTCCAGTGGAAAAGATGATGCTTTTATCTGTCTCCATTTTATGTAGTGAGCATCATTCTGCTGTAATGAAATTCCCATCTGGAATCATAATGGACTACCTCAGTAAATCCAGACCCAAACATCCCGATTGTTTTGCAGTTTCTGAGTGCTCCCAAAGCTGCTCCCACTGGTAATCCCTGGCATTTTAAACTCAATATTTTAAACATCTTGTATTTTCCATTTTGATTCCAGTCAGGGGGAAATGATGTATGGCAGCTGATCAGATGACAGCTTGGTTTAAGTTATTGGCCGCTATCTTTATTTGTGCACCAGCCTTGTGAAGATATTTTGATTGCACTCCACTTGAGCCAAATCCTGCTTTTGGAACCTTGCTCTTGGTGTCTATGCCTCCCTGGAGCCAGCTGAGCCTGTGAGCAGGATTGGTCCCTGGGGCATGAAATAACTGAAAGACTTAATCGTCTTCTAAGACAAAGCATCTGACCCATCTCCCATGGGAAGCTGGGCCAGAAAACACCACACCCTACTTTCACAAAGTGGAGTGGTTGGTGCATCTCCTCAAACCACAGCCCTTCTGCTCCATTGTCTTGCACTCTAGTGCTCCTATTGACACTAATATTTGTAGGCATGTGGGTGCTTTTGGCTTGAATTTGCTATACCTTTTGTATTAAATAATAGGCTAAGAAGACATGGATCCTTCTTCATGTTCCCACCTCATTCTCTCAGGTAGAGTCCTTCATAGCTATCACTTACTGGGCTCTGCACCTTATTGTGCAACGTATGTATCCTGTGTGACCTCATCTAGGTGATTCTGCTCTGGCAGCAGGGTTGGACTAGATGATATTTCGAGGTCCTTTCCAACCCCTAACACACTGTGATTCTGTATGTTCTTGTTTTAGAGAGAAGTGGTGAAGGATGATGTCTTCTGGGGTTACAACAGGTGTCGCATCCTTGACCGGCTGCGTTTGGATGGCAAGGTGGCCTATGTCACAGGTGCAGGACAGGGAATTGGAAGAGCCTTTGCTCATGCATTGGGTGAAGCTGGTGCTAAAGTAGCCGTTGTAGATCTGGTCCTTGCGAAGGCAGAAGCAGTGGTGTGTGAGCTCAGCCTCAAAGGTAAGCATGGGACTGACCTGCAGGTCTTACTGTACATGAGCTGTGATGAGTGCTCTGATGGGCTGCTTTCCCTATTCCAGCCTGACCCATTCTCTGCAGTGCAATTATTTTTCATCCAGCTCTAATGAGGAATAGGTTAGAGCAAAGGATTTTCAAACAGCGAATTCCTGCCATGGTCACAAAGCTTCACCTGCCCAGGCTGTATGTCAGGGTTGTCTCAGCAAACAGTCATTGATACCACATCACCTGTGAGAGTTATTTATCAATATAAGCTCCAGTAGAGAGGCAAAGGGATAAACAAAATAATAATTCCTTGCCAGAAGAGCCCAAAAGAAACGCAGCAGTGAGCCATGACTGACAGGGACAGAGAAGGGCTACTTTTGCAAATCTGTATAACGTGCATTGAACAAACAGAGATGATGTTCATCAGAGCAACTCATGCAGCAGCCAAGGCACCTCAGGCTTCCCTAAGGGTGGGTGACACACATGACCTATGAACTCATTAGCACATACACTGCCACCAAAAACAAGGTAGAGGTGTTGTCAGCCTAAATCTCTCACTGTGCTCTAAAATTGAAGCCAACTCTTTTATAAAACCCTCAGCTATAGCTCTTTCAAATACACATGCCAGGTCAGATGTAGGAACAAAATACTAATAGACATAAGAAGTAAAATCCCAAATAAGAGGTAAAATCCTCTACAAACCACTTCTATTTTAGTAGAAAAAAAACCCCAACAAAACCTAAACAGAAAATGTAACATAAAACTGAATTTCCCCCCAGAGTTGTGCTAAGCTGCAATTGTAAAGGGGAAAAGGAAAACTGGAAATATTATTTTAATGAGAAAATAAAGGAAGTATTACTCATTTTATAATTCCTTTAGTGAGATTCCAACTGAGCCTTCATCGAAGTTCAGTACTTCATGGCCTCTAAAGATGGACCTTTAGCCAGGAAATATTTGCATTTCCATTCAGAAAAAATCACCAGTGTTTGTTTCCATTCTGACTCCAGAAAGGGATGGGGCCATTGGAAACTGTATTCTTGAGCAAAACCAGCCCCTGAAGATGTATTTCTATCACCCAGTCTCAATCAGCTCTCTGAAGATGGGGTGGGGTATGATTCAGTTCTGGTTCTGCTACCATCCTGAGACTCCCCAGAGAACGGCTTGAGTTGTAAGGGACCTTAAAAGTCATCCAGTTCCAGCTCCCTGCCATGGGAAGTGACACCTCACACTAGACTAGGTTGCTCAAAGCCTCATCCATCCTGGTCTTAACTTCCAGGTATGAGATGTCCACAACTTCTCTGGACAACCTGTTCCAGTGTGTCACCCACCTCAAACACCTTTAGGAAAAAAAGCTTCAGTCCATATGATCCCAGTTCTAGAAAGCAGGAGATACTACACTGAGTACCAGGGTAATGCTTAAAGCTTTGATTTCTGGCTGATCCCAAATAACAACCTGGAATAGAAAGTGTTCAGCTCCTATTACAAATTCTTGAGTCATTCAGTCTCTCCTTCCCTGAAGCTTTTCATTTTCTTATGCACCGAAGCCATATGGTCTTGGCACAAAGTAGCTGTGCCCTACAAGTTAACTTGCCTTTTGGACATTTTTTCACAGTGAGATCCTGCATATCAAGTAGAACTATTCAGATAGAAATGGGCTACCTGATAGAGCCAGGAGACTTTGGATGCCAACAGCCCATTCGAAAACTAACTTAACTTATCTCCAGGGCATTTTCAGTGGGGTTTGATTATCCATCCTTCAATGGCTGCCCTACATCTCTGCTCCTTCACCAGTGGGCTTCAAGCCCAGAGAAGGTGGAGGGGTGTTAGAAAATGCAGTCAGAGAGGTCATGAGGCGTAGCAAATATTACTGGAGTCTGAAGTAAAGAAAATCTTGATTCTCAGTCTTTACACATCTTTATCCTTTGAGGTCAAATATTTTCTATCAACTTCACCAGTACAGCTGGTCAGGGCACATCTATTCCACCTCATGACGGGTTTTGAGATTTCAAATTTATTGTCATTCCTTGTTGGAACAAAACCCAAACTTTGTAATGCTTTTGTGAAAGGGATTTATAGCAAAATGCCCGGTTTTGGAAAGGATCTGAAAAGGTCAGGTTTTCAATCTCTTTCTCTCTAGAGGTAACTAGAGAGTCTAGCCTGGACCTTAGAAGTTTTCCCTTGAAAACTTTTGTTGAAACCAATATGTTTCCATGAAGCATTTTGGCTTCAAAAAGTAACATACTCTGTTGGAAATAAATTCTGACAAAAAAGGTTCAGCTAGCTTTACTCTCAAAATATTCACATGAGTAAATTGAAGCAACTGTAGCATTAATACATATTTTTCCTGCTATAATAAGCACAAAGGAGCTGTAATATTTTTTTTTTTCTCTCCATTTGGGGATCGCTAGCTCAAAGTTGGAAATGCAGTGCCCCAAGTCATTCCCATACTGACACTTTTTCACAACGTTTTGCTTAGCTTTCTTAAACCCACTTTGCTACTTATACCAAGGAGCCCTTTACTGTCTTTTGGGATGGTGCCATCACTTTATGATGAGTTTTAAACATCAGAACCCCTGTGATCTTAGTTTTAGCTTTGTTAGACAGCTCGGGTGTCTGTCCCTTGGCTACAGAGGTCTTTGTTTTTAGATCCTTTGTGAATACCTTTTCCAACAGTTGCTAATGGATCCTGACAGAAGAACCAAAAATGATGAAAAAGTAACCAAAAAATCCTGAGGGTTCCCTTCTACTACATAGCCCTCTGTCTTCAGGGGGAACTCGCCGCCTGTACCTTAAGGGAAGAATTAGTCTGAAGGGATTTTTAACATATGCATTTTCATTGTAAGCTATGCAAATGCCTTCCCCACAATGTCACTTCTGATCTTCCTGTCTATACGCAGTGCGTTACTTCCATTTATACTGAGAGACCAGAGGTGAAACCCATGGCAGGGGGGCTGTGCACATGTCCCCTGCAGAAGGCCATCTCGGGCAGAGCATTGATGTCTCTCCAGCATGGAGGCACTGGGCTCCTCTCCCTCCCCTGTCATCACAAAACTACCTCCACAAGCACCACAAAACTGAACTGAGCTCTGTAGAGACGTACTGGCACTGCCATGTGTGTAGGAGCTAAGCAATGTGTTGGATTTCTTACCTCTGGTTGGGACTACAGAATTTAAGCTATTTTTCAATAGTTTATTTTATTTATTATGTTTTGGGGAGACAGGAGAGAGGTGGAAAGTGTTTTGGGTTTTTTTTTCCCCCCTCTTAGAGTGCATAGATATCAGCTGAATTGATTAAGGTCAAGTGTGGGACTCTGGTTTGAAGTGAGTGTGCCTTCACTGCTTCTTCACCAGACACTCGAATGTGGCACCTCTTTTCTTGTTTTTATGAACTGTTGTATAAGATGAAGCCATAAATGGGGTGAGAGTTGGAGGGAAGGTGAAGAGCCTCATTCTGTTACCATTAGTAACACACATGCACCCGTTTTGTCTGTAAATTGAATAAGAAAGATTGCAGCAGCTCCCTGAGTGTTACATGCCTTGATAACAATTAGGAGGAGCAATGGGGGCTATCTGGCTATTCTTATTCTTTCAGCATATTTAGCATAAAAACTACTATAAAATAAGAGGTCTTTTTTAGTGGTAGAATGTGCAATCAGTTTTGTAGGTGGTTCTGACATCAGTCTGCCCTTTTCTCTGCTGTAGAAATCAAGGGGGAACCCTGTAGAGGGGACCACCCCAGACCAAGCATCACCTTGGCAGGCTTCAGGAATCACTGGAGATCAGGAGGAACTTTTACATCCAAAAGCTACTTTCCTGCCATTTTCTTCAAACATCACGGGCAGTTATGGCTTTGTCTTGCTTTCATGGGAGCCTCCATCTCAAAGCCTCATTTTGGGAAAGTCTTATATTAACCCTAAGATAGGTTTCAAGACTTCTAAATTTTTTTAAAAGAATGATCCAAAAGAGGGACAAATGGGGAGTAAATTTTATGTTCAAAGTATGTTACTGCAAAAGCCTTGCTGTAACTTCCTACCTGTGCACTCCTTGCTTTTGGACTGCTGATCTATGGTCCAACCCTAGCAGCTGCCTCCTTCCTTGTTCTTTAAGACTTGTGTCACCACAGCCCTTACTGGTGTAGCCTTGTTTGCCTTTCAGACTGTATAGTCCCGTTTGACATCAGGTCCCTCAGCAGGCTGCTTGATTTATGTAACAGTAATAAGGGTATTTAAAACTGATTTTGAAAGAAAATGGAATGAAACTATTTACAGATCAGCACTGGTGCAAAAGTCAGAGCCAGGATTTTTCTAGGGAAAAAAAAAAAGAACAACTTTTGTATGTTTCAAATCCAGTAAGTCTCTTAACTTATGAATGTGTTATTCTGGTAATGTGATTTGCAGTAAATATGGCCAAGCTAATGCCTTCCATACCTGTGAACCTGCAGGTAATTCCTTTTCACTCTATCCAAAACTGGTTTGGTTTTGTCTGTGGCTCCCCACTGTCTGGATGTTGCAGTTCATCCAGAGAACACTTCATGAGTAAATTAGTTTGATTTCTGCAGCATTTTGTGGGGAACTGGCATAAAAAACATATACATATGAGCAAATGGAAGTGTCCTTCACTTTATCTCGTTCCTGAGCTGTTACCATCCACCCACAAGTGATGGTCTCTCTGGAACTGCTCACGGAGGGGGAAGCTGCAGTTGTGTGTTTGGACAGAAGATGGTGCAGTGTTCAAAGCTTCGTCCTGGTGGAGTGGCAGGCTCCACTCATATCTCGGATTTATATTTGCCTCCAACAAGCAAACACGTTAGTAACTTCTTAATAGCAGCATTACAATAGAAAACACCCATTTTGCTATACTTTGTGGAGCAATGAGTTAAGGTGGCACGTATATATACATACATATATACGAATTAATAATAATAAAATAGATTATTTTTTTTTCTTTCTCTGTGAATCCCTGTACTGACTTCACTCTTATTTTACTGCAGGGATTAAAAGCATTGCCCTCGCAGCAGACATAAGCAAACCCGAGGATGTGCAAAGGGCTGTGGACGCGATCGTAGAGCGCTGGGGCACAGTTCACATTGCCTGCAACAACGCAGGGATCAATATGAACTCTGCAAGCGAACAAACTTCCCTCGAAGAATGGGACAAAACTTTTAATGTTAATTTACGAGGATTATTTTTGTGCTGCCAAGTAAGCGTGAAATGCTGTACTGGTTTGGTTTGGAAGTGGGTGAAATTTTTCAAAGCCTTTATTTTGCCAAGATTTAATAACACTTTATTACTAATTATCACACACCACACACACAAAAAAAAAAGGTGATAGTTTTAGTGGGGTTGAGGAGAGCTTTGCTTGATATCAATTACAGATTTTGGTCAATATTCTCAAATTCAGCTGGTACTTACTCATTGCCCAAGCCCAGGTGTTTAAAAATGGACACTTTTTTGGGGGGCGGCAGTTATTTGACATCCTAAAAATCATAAAGCTTTGGGGGGGGCCTTTCCCAACACTAGAGATTATTTTATAAAAATATTGCCAAGAGTGAAATGGATCTGAAATGGCAATGGGAATTTTCCTGCATCAGCCATTTTTTATACCAACTTTTTATATCAAGTGCTTAAAAAAAAAATGTGTTAGCGCATAAACTCTTCTGAAAAGTGAAGACTAATTTATTATCATGTCATTATTAGCACAATCACAAAAAGGGTCACTGGTCTTTCCTTTAATTTCTGTCACAGGCTGCAGGCCGCATTATGCTGAATCAAGGATATGGGAAGATAATTAACACAGCATCTATGGCAAGTTTAATAGGTGAGTGATGAGAGCTAACAGTTGTGCTTCAGAATCCATATTTTAATTACTACCGATGCTATTTGAATCAATTAAACCTGTATTGGGAAGGAGTAAATCACTGACATTTTGTATTAGAGGAAATGTACTACAAAATTTTTATTGATATAATTTTTCAACATTTATCTGTCCTCTATGTTTTAGAGCACTTATTACTTTTTATAGAAGAGGCGGAGTCACTTTCTCTGACTCCAATGTACTGATGGCAGAGGAGAGGTGCTGGTTCACTCCCTGGTAATTTCAGCCTAATGCATTTGAGTGCAGGAAGCTGTGCCCCCATGGGATTTTCAAGCCACCCAAAAGCTTTCGCACTGGTTTTTGCCCCAGTACCCGCGGGGTTTATTTCATTTATGTTGCCAACAGGTGTCTCCACCAATGGTGCTGAATCAGCAGAGTAGTCAAAAGCGCCAATAAACCATTGTAACATATGGAATGAAATCCCTACTGCTGAGCTAATCTGGAAGGCAGTTACATGCTGGTGAACTGAGGCCCATGTAACAAAAATTGATCAATTACACAAATTAAGCATAGCCCTTTAGGAATTTATTTTATTGGTCTGGACATCTGTTGCAGTATTGTCCAAATCCAAAAATCAAATGGTGCCTTGGGTTGCCAAGTTAGGCAAGAAAATCTAGTAGCTATAAAAGTACAACTGAAAACCCCTGTATTAATATCATGTCCATCTGCTGAATGTTACATAAATATGCAGTCTTTTTATTTTCCTTGGGAATAACATTTATTTTTACTGTGCCCAGTTTGACATTCTGTGACATTCTACTCAGTTTATTGCACAGTAACTTTAAATGTTTCTTCAAAAATGCATTTATAATGTTGTTGTTAATATTTTTTTCATGTGTCTTTACCAGCTGTTTTACTTAGGCTTAAGCACAGTCACCATCTCTCTGCCCCAGATTTGTAGCGTTACAAAATGTCCCAAAGAAAAATTGTTTAAAAATAATGTAAAGCTTTAAATTTCAAATGGCCAGACTTTTGTACTTTGCTCTGCACAGTGGGGTCTCTAGTCTGAGCTTGAGCTGCCACCATCTACATCATCATCACAAAGCAAAATTTACTGGCAGGTGTTCCACCCTAGAGAAAGTTCTGAAACTCTGGAAACTGGCACCAGCTGGAGGTCTGCTGGTTTGGCACACTGCTCCTGGCCTTGCTCATGAGGCCCATAAGCGCTCTCCACTGCTTAAGGAGAGTCTTTTCCTTCCAGGGCTTCTCTATCAGGCCTGGAATGCTTCTGCTGATCCAGGAGGCAATGACATTACATTCCAGCCCCAACTCAGGCTGCACCACCTTGGTTGGCATGCCAAGTCCACTGAGATCCACATGGGGATCATGTTTGAGGGAGGTATCTGTCCTGGAGCAGAAAGAAACACTGGAAAGCAAGCCTGAGAGCAGCCTGGAAGGGTCATCACAATATGTATTTAAATGTCATTGAAAGTTAATGGAAGCCAGGCCAGAAGTTAAGAGATGAAGAGAAGTGTTTACCTTCTGAACCTGTTTGAATCTTGGCATTGAAAAAACCTAGTAGTTATAAAACTATGACTGAAAACCACGATGTTCATATCATGTCCATCTGCTGAATGTTAAATAAATATGTTGGTTGGTTGGTTATTTAAGTATGTTGGCCAACTGGCATAGTATGAAATGTTTCTAGAAATAGTTAGGGGATATTTTTTTGTTGTTGTTGTAGGTTGAGTCCTTCTTCAGAGATACAGAAAATGAGGAGACATTTAGCAGGATAGGGAGGGTTTTGTTTGTGATTTTTTTTTTTTCCAGATACACTGCTCAGAATCAGTTTTAATTAATTGAAGATAAGCTGCATACATTTTGCATATGTGCATTTTGATTCTGGTATTTCACTGGAATTAGTCCAGACGTATGCTCCAGCACTGGCGAGGAGGCTGCTGCTGCTCTGCAGTTTGCACAGGTGTAGCTCAAATCTTTAGTTCTTACAGTGAATGTCTTCAGTAGGAAGATGCCTGGTCTTCTCTATCTGTGTCCACCTCTCCTTGATGTTAACCTGTCTGGCTGCTTGAAGGTCAGGATAGAAGCTTTTTGTATCAAGGTTGTAAAAGCATAGAGTTGGGTGTTTCAAATGTAACACAGTGGATGTTGGCAGCATTTTTATCTCCTTTCCTTCCATCTAGGTCCCTTCCAGCCCCTAATTTCTGTGATTCTGTGATTCTGTGATTCTGTGATTCTCCATCTGAAACAGGAGTGAGTGTCCTGCCCTCCCAGAAGTCTTTTACATTTAGATTTTTCTGGTGGCAGTTCTGGAAGTGTAGATTTAGCCCTGTTTTGTATGAGTTTGTAGGGTTGCAGATTTCCTTTTCTGTCTCTGAGACCACCTGACCTATGGAAAGGGGTTGGTGCAGGGTGCTCGTGTGCAAAAAGCCCACCCAGCACCAGAGCTTCACAGCACCCGTTGGCTTCTTCTTGGGCTCTTCCAATTGAGAGTGGCCAAGTGTCTCAGGAGGGGAAAATTTCATTTTCTGAATTACTTTCCTTGAATATTCTTATGATGACAGAAGCATTTAAATGTGAAGAACTCTTGAAAACTCTGTCTCAGCCCCCCCCCCAAATCAGAAAGCTGATTCTGATAGTTTGCAGCAACTTGCTGTTCTCCTCCACGTGCACTAGAGGTGCAGAGCTGGTGCCAAAACTCTTATCCTCTTAGCAAACGCCAAATGATTTATCACAAACAGACATGTTTGGAAAGTTTAGCAGAGAGCTGCTTTTGGGAGGTTACAAGGTTAACTACCCAAGTTGTATGTAACTTGGAGCTGGTGCGTGGCAATTAATCAGGAAATTACGCTCCCTGTCTTTTGGCCACGGCGCGCTGCGTCGGGGGCAACAGGCACACGCATAGGGCAGAGCAGCTCTGCCCGTGGAAATGCAAATGCTTTCACACTGAACAAAAAAATGAGCATGGAATAAATACTGTCAGAGGGGGGCCATGGTGTGAAATGCTCTTTGTAGCAAGGAAAAGGCCTCTGAATTCTGAGCAAAACTTAAGCACGTGCAGAAAAAGAAAGAAAAATGAATTGTTGTTTCCATCATGGGTGTGCTTTAAATCTACTCACAAACATTCGTGTTCAAGACAAAGGTCCTTATTCACATGCTCAGTAATTTGCAGCAGGGCTTTTGACTCTTTCGGAGTCTGGGTAACTCAATTTGTTACCGTCTTCTTTTCACCTTTCAAATCAACATACTCAAACTCAATAGTTTTAGTTGATAAAAGCAATAGGGTATGTGTTTGGACACCACGGAAGATAGCAGTCTAGAACTGATGCACCAGCTTAACTTCATAAACAAGGACCAGTTCAAAGTCATCCACCAGTGCTGGTCGTTTGCCTACTGCACCATTATGCAAATGCAGTGATTTGCTTTCTTGCAAGGGTCAGCGGGACCCAACCCCGCAGGCTATGGTGGCCTCTGTGAGTGCTGGTACTTGGCACTGGTTTTCCCCACTCTCCCTCCAGGGAAGCATCTGTGATGCTCAACACTGGTAAGGTGCTAATTATACATCGGTGCTTTGCATTGGATTTGTTTAATGAAGTCATAATGACAGCCAGAAAAGTCCAAGGAGAGACACTCTGTGGGTGTAAATTCCAACAGCTGGGCCAACTTCGTTTGACTCCTGTGAGTTTAAAATGCTTTACACCCACTGGGGATTTGTCCTCAAGTAGCTTTCCAGGGAACACTGCAAGTATTGAGAGCTGGTGGAGGGGCAGAGCCACCCGAGCACACAGCACTAACAAGCTCGAACATTGTAATTAGCAAGCCGATCATTTTCCCCTCTCTGACTGACATGTGACATCTTTGAAACATTTTTAAAAGCTTCAGCTTTTGAAAGTGGTGGGTGTTCTGAATTTTTGGGATGCACCTGTGCTCACATCCACACAAACACTGATTAGATAATATGATGTGTTTGCTTCAGACTATGGATAATTTAAAAATTAAGGAGAATAATTTGTTCCAAGAAGCTATATATAATCTAATATCTTATATAAAAATCTATTATGCACTTACTACATTATATTATACTACATTAAACTATGTTGTATCTAAACGTAGATATGTGTATAATATATGAATGTGCATGTTTGTACATGATTATTTCTCTTTCTTGGGAGTAGTCAAACATTGCATATATATGTTTAATACAGTGGTTTTGGCTTTGCTTTCTTTGATTTCCTTTAAATTTTCTTCCATTTTTTTTCCAGTAGCCCAGCTGCTGAGGCAAAACTGTTAGATAGCAAAATATAAATCTAGAATTTTGTGTTGTGGGTAAATTCTTGCTGCTTCCACCTAGTATCGAGGAAAATGGAGAAAAGTTCATCTCAATGCAGGGAATTGTCCACGTAGAGCCTAAGCTATCTTAATTTGTGGAGAATAAATAATTTCCTATTTCTTAATCCCCTCTAGTCCCACATCCACAGAAGCAGTTGGCATACAACGCCTCAAAAGCTGGGGTCGTGAAGTTAACACAGACATTAGGAACTGAGTGGATTGACAGAGGAGTAAAAGTCAACTGCATTTCCCCGTAAGTAAAACGTTGTCTCATTTTGAAAGCACAAAGAGAATGCAATGTTCTAAAAAGCTCAAATGAACAGTATCTCAGCAAATAAAGTTTCTAATTAGCAGGTGGATTGCATCCCTTTTTATGTTGTCTTTTCCTTAACAAAGGTTTAAATACTTAGAACCAAGCCTGCTCTGTTGCTGTGTATACTCAGGGATTTAAGAAGAGGGTTTAGCATTTGATAATAGGTTTTCCAATAATGTGAAGGGTAGTTTTTAGCATTTCTCTTCCAGATGAAATATTTCCTTAGTCTGTCCAAGCCTTCTGCTGTTAAAGAAAAGGTTTTTGACACTTAATAGACAATACTTCTTTCTCCTTTTTACTTGAGACAAATATATAGGCACTTTAAAAGCCACATTGAACTGCTGTAATTGAGATACTGTTCAGCTCTGACAATCACAGGAGGCCAGGTGTAATTTTGTAAATATATATTTATATTTATTACAAATTACCTTTTCCTTATTTTTAGAGGCTTATAGCTAAAAAGTTTTATTTTATGGTATTTATTAACGAAGAAAAATTTTCTTGCCACACACAGATTTTCTCTCCCTGTTTCTCACACACATACCCAACGTGGTCATTTTATTAAACAATTAACAGTGCATGATAGTGCTAAGCAGAAACCCAAGTGGATGGTGTTAATTGGAAGCGGTCAAATTCCGTAGACCATTGAAGTCAATCAGAGTAAGTAAGAAGGGCAGGATTTTAACCCAGGAGTTAAATTGTAGTAATGAAGATATAATGTACATCAAATTAGGAAAAACAAATTACATATTTTAATCCACAAAGTGGAGTAAAAAAAAATAAAATAAAAAATCACAGAGCTCAGTGGCAAGTGCCTCTGTTTTTACTGTCTATCTGCTCTCCACTTCCTTGTGCTGTCTTCCTTATGATTATTTATTACTAATTATATATCAGTGACTCCAGCCATCACTTCATGTGATCCACAGATTCTTTACACTGCATCTTACTTGGTACTGGGATTTTCCCTATGCCAGTGCTATCAGCTCTGCAATAGGGTTCCCACAACTAGTCCTGGTGAATTTATACTGGCTTTTGGGAGACAGGGGAGATGTCATAAGGGAATTAGGGAAGCTCAGCAGAACCTGGGCAGGAACTGTGTCTGAAAACACATGGGTAATTTTTCCCAATGGAGGTGGAACAGTATTCACAGCAATCATAGTTAAGGAGGCTGTTCAATGAGGAATTAGCAATTTCTAGAGGGTTTACATAAATTTAGCACAACATCCACTAAACGATTACAACTCATTTTTTTGTGTAAGTCGGAAGCACAGGCTCATATTTGAAGGAGTTATGTTTGTGGACGCACTTGTCAGAGCATGGAGGAAAAAATAGATTTTGTGCAGCTCAGATCCCTCCTCACCACAAGCAAAAGCCATGTATGCTTGAGAGTGAGTAAATATTCATGTTTTCCCTTCTGCTGGTATGAGATGTGAATTTGAGTTCCAGGGCAGTTTTGGACCTGACCCCAGAACTGTGGACCTCACTGGTCTCATTGTTGTTCTTCTTGATGTGACTCACCGAGGCACAGGATCTCTCCAGCCCACTTGAATTTAGCACCCAACACCAGGTACTACCCTCAATACAACTGCACATCTGTCAATGCCATCAGAGTACTTTGCAGAGTTGAAGTGTCCCAAAACCACAAGTCTTCTTGCGTACAAGGAGCACACAGGTAGATACAGGGCATGATGGTACCCAAGATGTTTTCTAGATAAGTAAACTCCAAGTGTCCTTAAGTCACCTTGCTCTTTCCATTCACAGTTGCATTAATGCTTTAAGGCACTATCAGCATACCTCTGGCTGAAGCTCCAAACACTCCATTGTGGTCTTAAACATTATTTCATGCTGCAAACCTTTTGGCCTTTTTTTCCTTCTTATCTGGTCACTTTTTATCAACTTAATCTCTTAATGAGTGCATAAAACTTATGCAGAGCAATGCATAAAAATTATCAATGTGTAAAATGTTATGGCAGATTCTTTAGGATCACTTATTGCATTTATAAAATAGAGGATTCATACTTCTCTTGCTGGCCAGGCAAACCTCGTGCCCATGGGGAGAAGGTGGCCCAGACTTTCTAGATGCTTTGGTTGACTTTGTCTGCTACTCCAGGCAGCATTGTACTGAACGTCTCTGTGTATCATGGAAACTCTGCTCAGCCCTTCTGCCATCATCTAATGCAATTGTCTAACACAAATGATGCCACACAAAATTAAGTAGGTGCTGAAGTCTTCCCAAAAGAGACGTGGGTGTCAGAGAACTGGGTGTCAATAGGGTTAATTTTTGCAGTCATTGCACTTAATCAATGTCCATTTGGGGCCTAATTGCATCTCCTTGCTTGATTTGCAAGGCATAAAATGCTATAATGTGATGACTTTTGGGATGAGCAGCTGGAAGCTGATCTTCAGCTCAAACCCCAGCTGCAACCAGGGCACCCAGTGAAGCACAGCAGTCTCAGGGGATAAACTAAGTTCCCCACTGCAGGGATTTGAGTCTGGGGTGTGATGAGCAAAAAGGTTTTGTCCCCTGTGTGCCTGCCTTGCTCCCTTGGGATGATGTGGAAGCAGACGTGTGGTGCTGTACCAGGCTCTTAGCCTGGTGGATATGAGGAGTCAGAAGGTGGGGAAGGGTCACTGCAGGTTTTGGGTGTACCCTTTCATGGGGGAAGGAGAGACAGAGCTGGCAGAAGGAGCACCCCAGCATCACCTGAAGGCATCCCAATTAAGCAGCATTGCTATTCCCATTAAGCAGCAGTCGTTGCTGGTAAGTGTCTTTGGACTTAAATCTTAATTCCATGGGAGATGTCCCAATTAAGTGGATCTTGTGATTAAACACTTCCTGATTAAGTGGAGTGTACTTAACTCATTCAAATTAATAACTCATCTGAAAGAAATCAAGTTACACACAGATGGAATCTTTTTTTTGCTCTCATTTGGGGATTGAGCACACGTAACAATTCCAGTTAAGTATCTGGTAAGTGATATTTTTCTTAATGCGTCTCTCAAAGTGGAAATCTTCTAGGCAATTGGTCTTTGGGTTAGTTTAGTTTTGTTTTGTTTTCCTAATGTCTCAATTGTCCTGTGTATCAGTAATGAAATATTGATGCTTATATCTAACATTAAGGAACCAGCAGTTTGATATTACATTGACATGCAACAGAAAGTACTGATAGGCTCAGCACTGCATACAAGATGAGGTAGGGAATTAATGCATTGGCAGTTGTCTTTGCTGGAACTGGTTAGAAGCCAACTAAAATCTGCCTAAAAGGGTTCGACAACATTAAATTGCCCAACTTGGCACCAAAGCTTTCCCAGAAGATGTGTAGTATCAATGACATGCCTAATATTTATAGTGCCATCAGTATGTGTGTTTGCAACTTTTAAGTTTTGCTCTATATTTTTTCTAATTTCTGTAATAAAAATTTGCAATTAAGTTTTGTTACACATCTAAATTTTTGCAACTTGAAATGAACCTAAAGAAAGTCCTGTGAAAGGCACAGTGCTGTGATTTACAGGTTGCAGTGATCAGACCAAAGACCATTTTTTCCAGACTGGTTGAAAAGTGTCCTCTTTTAAACAAAATCTGTTGTGCTGGAGGACTGTGTGTTGTATTCCCTAGTCTGCATTCCCTTCGGTTTAAAATATATATGTAAAAAAAAACCCAACCCACCAAAAACCCCACCAAACTATAAAATCGTATGGTGCTTATTCTGATCCCTGACAGTGTAAAGCCAGAATGGTTATGTTGATGGTTTTTTAAGCACAGTGAGAGGCATGTAAGGGAAAGGATTCCAATATATTTCATGTCTGCTGCTCAAAGGATATTTTTCACTGAAGAAAACCAGTTCTCCGTTTGGGAGAGCAAAGAGGGAAACTGGGGGGCCTGTGCTGGGTGAAACAAGTAAATTGTTTGCAATCTTATACTGAAATATTTTTTATTTTTATTATGTTGCCAGAACTTAAGTGAGCTGCATCCCTCAGCGTTTCTGAACTGCTATGGCATTTATTGACAATTACAATAAAAAAAAAAAAAAGAAGCTAATATTTAAATCCTACCTGATCAGTGAAAACAGAAATGTTTAGGGAAAAGTCTGAATTAGTTCCACTTTGCAACAGAATAAATAGCAGATTTCAGCCTTCATTTAAAACAAAAGGTAAATCTAATACCCAGAATCCAGTGTGTGTCAAAAAATTATTTCCTTGGAAGTCTAAATTGGGATGCCGATGAAGTTTCAGAACAAAACGGGTATTTTTATACTTTGTTCATTTCATATTTATCACTAGCTTGTTTGCTAATTTTCATTTGCAAGAGGCAATTCTTCCAGCTAACTGGCTGCCTCAATGGGCCACTGATTTCTTTGAAGTGACAGTCTGTAAATATGCATAAAAAAGAGATGCAATTAGCGTGTGTGTGGTTCAGTGCAGCCTGATTTCATTGGCAAGTTTACCCACAGTGTTGATAAGCTACATTATCTAGAAAATTGGCCGCTGAAAAACAGCACCTCTGATTGCCAGCAAAGGTTCCAGATAACAGGGTGCTGAAGAGAAATATAATTGAGGTTGAATATGTTAACCAAGGTGTCACATGCTCCTTAGAAGCGCTAATTTATCAGCATGTTGGAATTTTTATTAACATTTGGAATGCATTTCTACCACACTAATGAAGTGGAATTGGCAGTTCAGGTTTTAGTTATTGTCATTTCTGAGAAGTTAAATGTAATTTCTCGTTAGACACAGTTATGTAAATATATTTGTTCAGGGGCTGAAAAAATTATACATTTTGCAAAATACAAATATGTTGTTAAGGAGGAGTATGACAAATCAGTTGCAGTTAGAGTCATAAAAGCCAGCCAAATGTTCACCCTGCATTGTGCTTTCCAGAGCATCACTCATTTTTAGGGCACCTGAAGAAAATGAACTTAGCAGAGTTTTAATAAATGGTGTAATCACTCATTAATGTAAAAGAGGCAAGACAGGTAAATGTGGTGTGATTTGTTGGGGAATTGGTTTAAGGGGAATTGCTCTGGGCATGATGAGCTTATCTTTGCTCTCCTTTTTTTGTGTGTGGAAAAGGTCTGGTGCCCAGAAGGGCACTGGCTTTTGTTTCCCCCATTTTTTTGACATATGGGAAGTTGGGCTGTTTCCAGTTTCTGGGCTGTACACAAGCACACTGTGTGACTTGATGCTGTAAAGTGATGAGTAGAGAAATCAGCAGAAGGATGACAGTTCCCAAGAGCTGTGACAGACCTGGTTCAAGGTGCTTTTGGTTCCAGTGCTACACTTGGTTCCTATGGAAAAAAACCCCAAACAAACAACAAACCAAAACAACAAAACCTCACCAAAAAAAATTATCAAAAAACCAAACAACAAAAAAAGAACCTGACAAAAAACTGCTAATGTAAGAGTAGCCTAAAGTAAGGGTGTACTGCTATTATCTAAGAAGAAAGTCTGTGTATACTAACTTTAAAGAAAATCTCTAAGCCTGCCTGTCAGCCACAAAAGGCAATAGGGACTGGAGCATCTTTGAGACAAGAAAATGCTGAGAGCCCTGGGGCCAATTACCCTGGAGCAAAGCATCCTGAGAGGGGATCTAATCAATGCTTATCAATACCTCTAAAGGGCAAGGGCTAGAATCTTTTCAGTGGTGCCCAGTGTCAGGACAAGGGGCAATGGGCACAAACTAGAACCCAGGAAGTTCTATCTGAACATAAGGAAAAACTTATTTCAGCTGAGAGTGCCAGAGCCTGGCCCAGGCTGCCCGGAGCTGCTGTGGAGCCTCCTCTGGAGAGATTCCAAACCTGCCTGTACAAGATCCTGTGCAACCTGCTCTAGGTGACTCCTTTAGCAGAGGGGTTGGACGAGATGATCTCTAGAGGTCCCTTCCAACCTCTACTGTACTGGCATTCTGTGAAAGAAGTGCTATCAGAGTTTACGTTATGACTTTCAGCAGAGGCGGAGCAGATCTGACTTGTGCATCTCCTTTGTGCTATTCTACACTTTTCCTTCTGAATTAATATTTTGACAACCTCCAAGTACTGCCTTTCCATTGGGGGAAAACCCAGTCCTAACCTGTTGGCGCATGTGCTCGTTGCAGGGGCATCGTGGACACGCCGCTGATCCGCTCCAAGGAGCTGCGGCCGCTGGTGCGGCGCTGGCTGGTGGACATTCCCGCCGGGAGGCTGGCCCAGGTGACCGACCTGCAGGCTGCCGTCGTCTACTTGGCCTCCGAAGCCTCTGATTATATGACAGGCCATAACCTGGTCATCGAGGGTGGGATGAGCCTTTGGTGAGGGGCATCCTGCAGCCTCCTCTCTCTGGGGAGAAAAGTGCATTAGAGTTTAGCTTAGTCCTGGTTTAGGCCTGTGTGGCTAAATGGGCAGCTAATAGGAAATTACTGTTTTCTTCTTCCAGGTGTTGTTTTAGAGACTCATATAATGCAAAGAAACAAACAAAAGAAAAAACAATCTTCCATTTTCATTATTTTCATGTTTTTCACTATGTATTCTGATTTATTTTAAATTAGTATTTAAAGATATAAAGGTGCATTTACTGCAGTGAGATTTGGCTATTATTTGGTTTAACAGTAGGTGTTTTTAAAGCAATCCACATTAGCTGGTTTGTGTAGTATATTGTTCTTAAGAGATTTTCTGTATTCAAGTTGTTCCGGTGACATCTGTGAGTAGTGAAAAACAGTTGGATGTAGCATTAAAAAAAAATAAAATATTAAATTAGTTCATTGCATTTGAACCTGAATGTTGCCATTCTGTATTTACTGGTGTTCTTAGTTTTTGACAGTATTTTTATACAAACACCCACTTAAATGCCCCTGAAAGGGACATACTGCACTTTAATAGAGAGTCATGGCTGGTAATTACAATGGCTCTAATCCAGGTAAGTGGGGACTGTTCATACGCTTTAAGTTAAATGCATGTCTAAGTGTTGATATAACCAGATCTTTTTCTTTGATAGGCAGATGGAAGCAAAGGTCATCTTCCAAATTTGTTTGGTTTTTTTTTCCTCCTGTCAGATTCTGAAGACAGCTCTCAGGTATAAATCAGGGGCAGCTCCAATGGTATCAGTACAGTTCTGTTGGCTGAAGGGCTCATTTCAGTGCTAGCATGGGGTTCATTGCTTATTGGTAAAATAACAGCACCCTTTCAATAAGGCTCTGAATTTATAAGGACTTCCATCCTGAAGACCTTTGAGCATAACCTAAGGAGAATTTACGGGAAAGAATTCACTTGCAAATCCTCGTGCCATTTGTTTTGCATTTGGCAGCTCTTTGTTACCATAACATAAATAATTGTGGATGAATGTCATTACTTTGATTAAGTGCTACAAGTCCATACATTGGCTGGCCATTATTGTGGTGAATTGCTGTAATGGCTTCAGACTTGACATTCACCACCACACTGTAAGGTATGCATCTCACTGACGTACTATCATCGTTATCGTGGATAAAGTGCAAGAAGATACTTGTCTTCATTAAATTTTCTATTAGACCATTGATAATTAATACATATCTCATGTTTCATCTCAACTCCTTTTTCTGGGGAGTGTTGCTGTTAAGCGATTCGGGGCTGGAGCTTTTTGGCTTGAAATCCCTGCCTTGTGTGCATGATCTAATTTATTGACAACGCTCTGCAAACTCACAGGCTTAAGGAGAGCTCAAATTTGGATAAATCTTCAAGAAAAACAATTAAGGATTTAAACGTTTTATTATTTTTCTGGGCTCACAAAACCTTTTCTCTCCTAGCTCCCACACTTGCATCATTTTGTGTCATGCTCTGGAGGGCTCAGCGGAGTTCTCACATCTCTCTGGCTGTTTTTTTCACCCAGAGGTTAATGTGCAAACATCGGTGAACTCATCAGGAGCCCTTCCAAGGGGTCCTAGTGGGGCTTGTATACTATCGCTTGGACTGCTGGTGAATGGTTTGTTGCAGCTTCTACCTAAAGTGTAAAATAACAAACTTCAGCTAATTTGAAACATGAGCAGCATGTTCATGTTCTCACTTTCTCAGTAGAAAGACAAAGGGCTGAACAGGCTGCTGAGGGTGAACTCCCTTTCCCTGTCTGGAGATTCTTGCAGGTCAGCATCAAAAGGTGCTGGCAGGGCCTTGCAAGAAGCTGAATTTCATTGCCCTGGTGCTGGGTGTTTTGGAGAAGATTTTCAGCCAGCAAGGGCTGTGCTGTGATTTTCACAAACTCCAAATTAACTTCAAGAACAAAACCCAGACAGAAAAAAATCCCAGACTTTAAAAAAAAATACAAAAAAATCAAAATGATCTCTTAACTAAGCAGCCTCCAGTATTTGGATGAGAGCTTGTCTTGCTCCGATCTGTTTGCCCCCAGGCTCTGCCTTTGAAGGTCTGAGTGGGCAGAGCAGAGAGGAACCAGTTTGCCTGTACATGCTAATGTGGGGCTTGGACCCTGTTTGTGTGCCCACACGGACCCCAGAGCTGCCTCTTGCTGGCTCAGAGAGGCTGGCGGAAGAGGCCAGCTCTCCCTCCATGGTGCAGGAGAGGGTCAAGACTAAGCAGCCCAAGGGAGTGTGGCATTTGGTGCCAAGTCCATGGGGTAATGGGCAAAGACCCTCACAGCACTTTTGGTTTGCAGGACATCTTCTCTTTGGGCAAAAAAAAAATAAATCCTGGGGGGGAATGGGTGTCAGGAAGAAAATGCTTCTCCCCACAAGTGTGTAAGTTGGCCTGGCTATTCCTGAGGAGATTCCTCTCTCCTCTACATGCCTGTACACAGGGCTTCGTCCATTCAGGGGCTCCAGCAATGGTGTTGGGGCTCTTCAGGGTCTCCCCTGTAGTTTCCTGTGGGAGAGGCTGGTTTCCACCCAAAGGCAGGGCTGACCTTGCAGTGATGCTTCTCTCTTCTAGGACCAAACTTTGGGTTGGGATCTCTGCCTGGCTCTGTGGTGGCCACTGTCTGGTCATGGGCTTCCACACCAGGTGCAGGATTCCACCCTGTGTTATGCAGAAAGGGAGGGTCATTGCTCCTGTCATGGGGTCTTTTCAGGCAACAATACCCTAAAGGAAGGGTAAACATCAATTTCCCCTTGAAAGGGAAAAGCAAAGCTTAAGAGGGAAGCCGAAAAGCCTTATCCCCTCTTAGAACAGAAGGCTTGAGAAGGAAAAAACCAACAAAAGCAACATTTTGAGAAAAAAAAGCGCATTTTGGGGGAATGTGGGTGAAGCTGTGAAATGGCACCAACTGTGTTTACTGAGATTGTTCAGGGTGGCATCGGGTGTGAGGTGTTGGCTGTACAGTGGCAGGGTGGTGGCAGTGGTGGGGCAGAGTAGTGTGGTGGTGCAGGACAGTGTGTTGGTGATGTGGTGTGGGAGGCTGGTGGTGCAGGCCAGTGACGGTGAGGTGGCTGTGGAGTGGTGGGGTGTGGTGGTGCAGAGCAGTGATGGTAAAGTGAGGGGTGTGGGGGTGTTGTGGGACCATAGCTGTGTAATGATGGTACAGTGGCAGTGAGGTGACCAGGTGCCGCAGGGCAGTGGAGTGGCTGTGCAGTAGTGGAGTCTTGATGGGTGCGATGGAGCAGGCCCAGTGCGGTGGTAGTGGGGTGGGGGCGGTGCGGGCAGCGGCAGTAGAGGTGCGGGGCTTGTGGCCGGAGCAGCAGAAGTGTGGAGCGGTGCTGACAGGGCCAGCAGAGATGCGGAGCGGTGCCGACAGGAGTGTTAGAGGTGTGGAGTGGTACGGGCAGGGCCAGTAGAGGTGCGGAGCACTGCCGACAGGAGCGACAGAGATGCAGACAGGGGCAGTAGAGGTGCGGAGCCGTGCAGACAGGGGCGGTAGAGGTGCGGAGCCGTGCAGACAGGGGCGGTAGAGGTGCGGAGCGGTGCGGAGAGCCGCGGGCGAAGGCGCCGTTCCCGGCAGTACCTCTAGGAGGAAACCTCAACCTGTGTTGTGTCTGCGGAAACTGGGCTTCCCGGCTCTGCTCTTCAACTTTTACATTGTAGCCAAGTTGGTACTTTTGATATTTCTAAGGTTTTTTTTTTTTTAAACATTTATGTAGAACACCACATAATTGCAGAAAAGATAATAGTCACATACCCTAGGGCTTGGTGTACACTTATGTTAAAAGTACAGCTTTTATTGGCAACTAAAGTAATAACCTTTCCATGTCAAATTGCTTTAAATTAAACTTAAAAAAAAAAAATGCTGGCTGAAACCCACACTTAGTAATTGTCAAACATTAGCATAATGTGGAATACTAAAGCTGCCTAAATCTTGGGTTTAAAAATAATTATTTACTTAGGTAAATTCTCTATTCGAAAGCATAATATTATAATTTTTTTTTTAACACTGTCTCCTCGATGTATATGTTAAAACGCAGTCCTGAGCTTGACACGGAAGTGGGACTGAATGTTACTGTGGCATCTGAGAGAAAAAGGAGGATTTTGTACCTTTAGCTCACCCATCCATCATTGATGGCCCTGAAAGAATTGTGTTAAGGTGATACCTCTGAAGGCATAGGTGCTAAGGGTGACATCTGGTGACCCAAGACCAGTGACCTGGAATACCCACTGACTGCACCCTGCACTGCAGCTCTGAAGTGCACACGTAATGTTTCTCATGCTGGAGGACATCTGGGAGACAGGTGTCTCAAGTATGTGGGCATCCAGAGCCAAGGGCAGCAGGTCAGTGAAGTGTTTCATACAGGTGCATTTTACTCATCTCTTTCAGCACATAACAGAAGCAAATGGAGAAAGAACCTTTCAGATTTCTACCGTGAACCAGGAGAGGAAACTGTGTACTGTGAGGTGTGGCTCTTGGGGTCTCTGATGCAAGTGGAGGAAACTGGATCTACCAGCTGCCCTGAGGACACAAGTCCTCGAAGTTTTCTGCTTTTTGGAAGCCCACTCTCTGACGTGCTCTGCTGAGAACTTCCATCCCTCTACTATACTGTGAAGTCTGCCTGTTCTTACTCAGAAACGTGATGATGTTTTACTGGAGGTTCAGCAAAACCCATTTTGGACCATTTTCTTAAAGGTATCAGCCATTCCCTTAGAGCAAAAGGTTTTGTGGTAAATTCTGCACCTTTGACTGGCAAGTTAGAAAGGGTTTGCCCTTCCTACTCCTCTAGGGAGTAAGAAACTCAGGGAGGCTTTTGCTGCCTTTCCAGACAGATGTTGAAGGGAGGGAAAGGAGCAGTAGCACTTGGGAACAAGAGGTTTGTGATCTTCAGGATAGAGTTATTGGGAGAAAAAAATGAGGAAAATCAAGGAGCAGAGGGCTGAAAAATAGATATATTTCCCAACCCTGTCTAATACCATGTGTTTTAAGCTGTGGTTATAAATCTGATTATATATTATTTTTTCACACTGTTTTAATTTTATAAAACAGGGAAAGAAAATACATGCTTTTCATTGGAGAATCTCAACATAGTTGTACAGAAGATGCCTTCTCACCACAATGGGTTGAAATTCTTCAGAACTCTCAAATCACAGTAAGTGTTTGCTGCTAGATTTTCACCTACCCAGTGTTTTTTTCTCCATTCAGTAACTCTTTCCTCCTTCTCCAGAGCTTTTCCTTCCCCATCTGACCTTTTTCCCCTGCTCTTCTGCCAGTGCTGCTGCTGTGTCCCCACCATACCAAAGCCAAAGGAGAAGAGTGGAGAGGGAGTGAGCAGAGTACATTGACAGTACACACGGGTTACCCACAAACACCTCTAAATGCCAAGGCCTGGATTTAGCCTTCATCTGTTTGTACCCTAAGTGACTCCATCATAATCCACGAAGCTTCTGGTACCAGGACTGTGTTAGTGGTAGCAAACACAAGAAGACTTGTGAATGGGTGAGTGCAAGTAAATGCCACCTTAATCCCTTTCTGTTTGAACAGGTAAAGATGTTCTTGATTCCAGAGGTGGCCTGAGAACATACATAACCAGGCAGAAGAGAAGGCTGTAGATCCCTTTCCCACTTTTGTTCAAGTCCTTTCCCAAACTGGAGGGCTGATAAGGATGAATTGAGTCCTTACTGGCTTGGCCATAGGGACAATGTACCCTCCCCTGGAAGATGTCCTTTGGGACACAATCCCACACTGCAGCTGCAAGTGCTTTCTGCCATGCTCTATTTGCTCCCCCTTCACCAGTGTAGTGTGCTGCGTACAGTCATAGCTTGTGTCTTTAGGAAGCCTCATTAATTCACAGGATACATATTTTTTTGCTTGACAGTTTGTAACAGCTTCTTAAATGTGTAAACCAGCATTTTCAGATTTGTATTAAAATAGCAACAAATAGATTTATGTTTCCATAGGCTACTTCCTATGTCCAGACAGACTACTGACATTACCTCACATGTACAGTTGTTGCATAAATGGTATGTTAACGCATGAGAGAAGCCAGTCATTTGAAACTGTTTAAAATGATTAAGGGTTTTAATTACAGCCCTGATTAAAACAAGGCTTTTGGTAAATAGCAAAATGGCAAACACTATGCTGTTCCATTACAAACCTCTCTGGATGACAGCGTGGTTTGTCTCTGTTTCTTCTCTTATTGTCATATCACTCATCCAATTTTGATGTTCTAATCCCACCTAAGAAATTGTAACAGGGTTTACTTCAATGCTTACCTGTGACTAAGGTGTTGGAAGTGTTGATTTACTTTTGATGTGCTGCCCAGTACCTGAGTGCTGTAATAGATAAGTTAATTGTGGGACTAGGTACACCACCATATATTGCTTTTTGCAGAGCTCAGGTAGATGTACTCACCATCTTGTATGGAACAATGTTAACTCTCCTCAGCAGGATTTCCAAGGGTAGTATGATCGACTGGGAGATCAGTTTTCTCCCCTTTTGCAAGGGACTGTTGCCTCTGGTGGCAGAAATGTTGGTTATATTTAGAGCTTCCAAGCAGCACCATACAGAACATAGGCTTCAATGAACTTCAGTATCTTTCTGTCCAAGCGTTTCACATGCTCCTCAATCTTCTGCATAAGGTTTTTTCTTTATGTCTAATTTTAAACAGATCTTTCACTGCAGAAATGTTGGGAAGTTATTCTGAGTGATAGAAATGGCTTGAGTGGGTCGCAAACTAGGCAGTCATCCTCCTTCTCTCCTCTGGTACTTTCTGGAGTTAGTCTAGCAGTCCTGAATGAAGAAGCAAATCTTCCCTCTTCCGAAGCTCCTCATAAATGATGCTTGCAGTTAATATGAGTCCTTTTATATTCTCTCCTTTCGAATTCTTTGGATTAAAACAAATACCGTCTGGTTCTTTTAGCTCTTTTGATTATATATTCAGAACTATTGTGTATCCTGGAAAATGAGTTCTTTTCAGTTTTCACTTTTCTTGACAACAAGCTGAAAAATTTCCCCAAATGAAAATTTTCTGCAAAAGTCTTGGTTTGTTCCAAGACCCATTTTTCAAATAAGTAACGTTTTGATGAAAAAATGCCAACCTGTTCTACTTAACAACTGTTCGTAGAACTGACGAGAGAAAAACAAGGAATTGGAGAAAAAAATTACCGAGTCTCTTATGTAGAGTTAATCTTTGAATATTCCTGTTGTTTCAGTAACAGACAAGATGTTGGTACAAGTAGATGAATATTTAAACATTAGCATTGACACTGACTTATCTTCTCGATAACATATTGATCGTATTCTTGCTATAGAGATTATTATGGACTTCCCATAGAGTTAGTGAGCATCTTAATGAAGTCACAGGCTGGATATTTATGTAGGTATTTCCTTAGGGGCTGGTTATATAGACAACCTATGCACTGAATAAACCCTCACAAATGCATCTCAAATGTAAAAATTTCATATTTCTGCCTTTTTATCACTTCTAGCACATGTGATTAGGTAGAGAGGTTGGCTTCATCATGCAGTCTTACCTTAGTATCTTTTATTCATTGCGTTCAAATGACCAATAGGTTTTCTCCTTACTAAAGCCTCTGGAAGCTGATTTAGGCTGTCCTTCCAATGGAAATGGATGTTTCTCAGGCATTAAAATTATACCTGAGAAATGAGAAACTCTACAGCCCTTTCCAGGGACACCTGTAAGTCTATGTCCACACTTTTGGGAAGTCTCTGAGGGGTGCTGTGCTCACAAGGGTGTCCCAGTGCACCCGAGGGACAGCATCCAGGGGGCTGGCTGCTGCCCCTGACACCAGGTGGGAAGGTGATGGCCAGGTAGCTGTCAGTGCCTTGAAAGTTAATGGCGATAGAAATACACCACTTGGATTAATACAGGATCTGTGTTATGTTAGTGGCACCAAATGAATTTTGCAGTGGATGGAGATGTATGGAAAGGGAGGGTTTAAAATGAAAACCATATTTAGTGCAGTAGAATATATGCTAGTTTCTTTCAAGAGGACTTTTTACAAAAAGAAGTGAACAGTACTAGGAAGGAAAAACATAAGTACAAAATAAATTATGACTCAGAAGAACTCTCATTGACTTTAGGAGGAAGGCAGGATTTAATTTTCACTGTAGTTATTAAGAAATAGCTCTCACTGACATGAAGAAGAGAGGTGGAGAGTGCTGATCTGTGGGACAGTGAACAGCTATAAATTCCATTAATATTTACACTGGACAGTAGGTTTGGAGTTATTCTTATAAATAGCTGCTCTTTGAAAGTCTTGCAAAGTCATACAAGTGCTCCAAAATCCTAAAAATCTTCAAAGAATAATGTGTCAGCCTTACAGTTTTCAGCCTATGATTCTCTTCACACCTGGATGATGAGGGCAGGAGCACTTCTTCCAAAAGATGTTTAGGACAGGAGCAGTTTTGGGTTGTTGAAGCTATTTCTGTGTGGAAGGTACTTCTCTCTAGGCTGGAGGTGTCAGTTCTTGGCAGGGTGGTCATCTCCACATCGGTGCTCTGAGGAACAAAGTGAGGGTGTGTTTCTGAAGCTAGGTAGTATAGGCTTCCTTGGCATACAAAAACATCTTGCTGATATCTCATGCTGAGCACCATCACAAAGTGGTATTGGAAACCACCTATTCCCCAGGGCATTTGTGTGCTTCTCTGCATCAGCTTCAGCCAAAAGGAGAGACTTTATGTCATGGGATTGCTCTAAATATAGTTAGCCAAATTGTCTTGCTTGGCCAGGTTCCATACAGAGGTTTTTGGTTTCAATTCATGTAGGTTTACCCCTAATTTGAGCTCCAGCCTTCAACGAACCCTAGATTCTGGAGTCAAAGTGGAGATGTATGATACAATTTTTGATAATACAAAGGACCTGAAATTTGGACAGTGCCAGAATAAATGCATATATTGATCCAGAGTTGTTTTAAATTAAACTGGGTTTGCTTAAAATATTCATGAACTAGAAAGGGTCAGTTAAAAGCTTCAAGCTGTGAGATTTATAATAGGCTTATCAAAGCAGATGCGTTTTGCATCATTTCTAACTTTTGACTGGTGAGAAGTTTAATTTTTTTTTATAAATACATATACATTTTTTTTCTAGCAAATGTGTGTGTATATTTATATATATATTTTTTTTTTTTTTCAAATACATCCCCATATGCACTCTCACTCTCAAGAACATTTTGCTTTTACTCTCCCTGCGTTTCAGTAACTTGCCTCAGCTGTGTGCTGTGTTGCCTTCCAAATGCAATGCATCATAATTTCATGATGGTTTGCCAAGCAAAAGAGGGCATGGCGCTTCTTTATGAAGAGGATATTTTTGCAAACTGGACCTCATCTATATCCCAGTGGAATTTTCTGATGCTTCCATATTACTCCTGTACAAAACTTTTAGGGAGTTATAGATCAGACATCAAAAAGAGTAATTAAAGTCCAACTTACTCTTCTTCAATATCTGTCTATCCTTTTCATTAGGGAGCAGAGACATCCCTTTCCTCTCCTATATCAGTCAGACTCAGTCAGTTTAATGACCAGCAATCAGTTCTTCTGCTTCTCAGATTTCCAGACCTTCCTGATTGGAGGTTATTGCTTATACTGTTGTGTGTTCCACTGTGTGGTCATCTGAGTCCTATATACGTAGCTGTGTATTCAAACATATTCGTACATATAAAATTAAGTGCAAAAAGCAGTTAGCAGGAGAACAGTTTGGTTTTGTGGACGTGGGTGTCGAAACTGCACTGGTACCCGTTTACTGAGAGTAGTCACAAGGGACTGGGAAATTCTGAAATGTCTAAAATAAACCTGGTCTCTTTTAAGGATGCAATTCCTTATTCGAGCATATTTTGAATGCTCACAGGGTGAAATAATTTTAGAGAGGTCTGTACATAGTACTGAGAATTGATCCCAGTTTGATACTGGAGGTCATTGCTACAGTTTGTATCACTGTTTGTATCAACTTTGCTATACAGCTCTGTACACTCTGCACACAGGCCTTGCTCTTATGTAGTCTGCTCTCCTCTGCTCCTACCACCCCAGATCACCACCTGGAAACCCAGTGAGAACAGTAAGCCTGAGAATGCAGAATAGTTCTGGCAAACACATGGGGGTTTTGGTTAGTTTTCGTTTGTATTGTTTTTTGAGTGCTGGCAGAAATTCAATGACTGTAAGCAGGCACTGAACTGCTTCATCTGGTTTTGAGTCTAAGGAAGCTTCTGAGATGCCTGGAGAGAGGAGCAACCTGCCCATAGCCAACTGCTGGACCTTGTTCCTAGTGCTGCTTCAGTGCCTTACAGAAGAAAAGCCACCTTGAGAAACCAGTGTAGGTTTGGTAGACGACTTCACACATAGTAAGGGTTTGGCTGTAAAAGGATCTCACAGACCTCTGAAAGCCACTTTTAAACTTTAGGAATGGGTCTGGGTAAACCCTGTGCCAATGCATCATTACAGTGTTATCTGCGTTGGTCTTGGAAGGAGGCAAATGATGCTCTTTGGAGACCTGGGTCTCCCTGTTTCAGGATCCAAGTGAGCCTTTATCACTGACAGATGAGAGCTCATGCAGAGCAGAACTGAGCAGTTTTCATTAGTCTCTGGCCTCTGCTTTAATGACCTCTGTTTTGATGTCCTCAGGAGCACAGAAGCTCCTGGAGCTCTTGCTGGATTGATGTGTCTTTGCAAAGATCTGGCTCTTTGCTGCTATTCAAGCCTTAGAGGGGTAATTATGCTACAACTGACTCACAAGTAAAAGAAATCTTGTAGGCTTTCAGCTGTCTTTAATTTTACATTAGACAAAAAGCGATAAAGAACTTGTTTTCTGTAATCTATGGATTTAACTTTGAATAGCAGGTGGTAAATGTTCCAACAAATATGTATATATATATCAAATCTGTGAGTGCCCAAATATTTACATCTTCAGCCAAACAAAGGCTGGAGACTCACGTTGCCTGAGGGGAAGATTGTTTTAGAGAAACAGGTTGAAAGGAAATCAAGAATGGGAATTACAAATCTTTCTGAGATGAGTGGTTGTGGTAGGGAGGAATCATGTGCCTGATAGATCGCTGGCTTAGAGAGACAAGCCGGCTTGCAAAAAAGGGGTGTCCTGTTGTCTTTTGAACCATGGTCTTGTGTACAGTGCACATTTGAATTGAAGTCTGTACAAGGAGCACGCCAACAGTACTCAAACTTTGTATCAGCTTTCCCAGCATGGGCTGTCAATATGGTTATATGGCAAGGGTATGTGATCTGTAGCTGATGTATGGATCTGTGTTAGATGGCAATGCTAGTAAGTCTATCAGTTCTCCATTGCTAGGGTGGGAATCAGTAACAGCATCAGTAGATTTATGGTGGTTCCTGAGCCCCAAAAGTATGTGACCTTTAAGATTTATAATGCAAAACTCAACAATAGAGAGAAATGAGCTTTTTTGCTGGTCTGTAATTCAAAAATCTAAGACTGACTAGAATTGTGATGTGTTGTGGTCACCCAATGGCCATTAAGCAGAGCTAGAACTTCTCTGGATAGTGAGATCTGTACAAATGTCCAGTTTCTTCTTGAATCTTGCAGGGCTCTAGGTTTCAAGGACTTTCTGTTGAACTTGAACAAATTGGGAATATAATGGGTGATTAACAGTGGTGGTTGGTTTTTTGTTGTTGTTGTTTTTTTTTTTTTTTTTTTTTAATTTTATTTTTTTAATATTCCCCTTACATTTTGAGTCAGGGAGGCCAGGAACTGACCTCTATAGCTGATCTTTATTACCCACTTCTCTTGTATGGTCTTTTCTTTAAGGTAAGCAAACCCTAGATCATTTCCAAGCTTGACACAGAAAGGTTTATCCACTGCTTTGATTTTTCTATCACTCACCTATGAACTACTTCTGAGTAATATTGATGTGCTATCCCATAACACAGCAGTTCTGGTCTATGCACTGGAACTATAATTCACCAAGTTTTGTGGTTTATTCTCCCAAAGACTGCATGAATTGCAGATGGGGAACTCATGGAACTCAGTGGTGTAATGCAGCAGTGCATTTTCCCACTGGAAAACATGTTTTTTTCAGATAGTGCTACACGTCTCTGTTGATAGATTATTGCTAACAGAGGACAAGAAATTGTATGTCTGTGCACTGGTGGGAAGTCTTAATCTTCAGGAAGGTTTTCTAGAGTGTCAAGAACAATACTGTTAGTGTATGAGATGAAATGGATAAAGTCTGCCTTTGACCTTTGCTTGTGGGCTTGTAAAGAAGCTGGAACCAGACTCATGCTGCACTGCCTAGAGCAGTGCCAAGAAGAAGGCAAGTGCAGGATAAATGCCAGGACAACAGGTATACTTTGCTATGCTTTTGATGTGTGCCGTGACAGATGCCGAAGCTTGGGGTTTTGCATAGGTATGTGTCACCTGTCATGAGCTGCAGATAGATCCAGCCCTTTTTTAAGGAGCTAAGGAAATACAGGCAGGTGCAGTACTCTGAGGCAGAAGGAGTAAAACATTGAAGAAAGTCGTCTCTCCTCCCATCATGTCTGATGCAGCCATTCCTGTACATCAACATACGCAAAATCTTTTTCATCCAGACTTCCATCACCTTTTATCTCCTTCCCTGCTACATCTTTTAATATCAGACACAAGCTGCTGACTTTCCTAGTCAAGGCTCTTCTTGGTCTGTATTGATGTGCGTGTTTATCAGTGAAATTTCATCATCCTCTCCCCAGCAGATAGAGATGGGGCTTTTTTTACCAGCTTAGTATAACGGTAGAAGGGTTTCTCTGTATGTTCATTCAACACTTTGTAACAATGTGCAAGACTGAGTTGTTTTTTTGTTGTTTTTTTTTTTTTCCTCCAGCTCCTTCCCTTGCTTCCAAGCTTGCAAATATAGTTGTGGCTGGAGTTGGGTGTTACCCACCCATTTCCAAACAGGAATAATTGACACATCACTTTACGGTACTGATACCTGGTACTTCTTGACCACTATGGCTGAGGTGATAAGGCATGTATAAGTGATCCAGACATAAAAGTAGCAGTTTACATCCTATAAAAATAGACCTAGGACGTAATTTACTGGCTGTGTCACATGGGCAGGGTTCTGAATAACTTGGTACAAGAGAAAGAGTAGATGGAAAAATGAAATGATTAATTGTTCTACTTAGCTGAAGTACAGCAAGCGGGAAATAACTGTGAAGTTAAAGGGACATTGATTTTTTTTTTCTTTTTTTTTTTTTTAAATTAGATTTCAATGTATCTGTAGCTTCATGAAAAGAAAGATAAAAACATTCTGGAATTCAGCTTTTCAGTTTGCTATATTTTACCATATGATTGAGTTTAAATGTATTGGTGTATTGGATATGTTTTTCCATTTAAAAAGCTCTTGTAAATGAACTATTTATTTACATGAAAGAAAAGGATTCCCAGTGCAGCCCACGATACTTCTCCCTCCAAGCCTGCCTTGAAAGAAGGTTGCCTTTTCATATTTGGCTCTAGCTTTCAATGTTCACAAAATTAAAAAAGAAGAAAAAAGAGAAGTATTCTTAAAACTAAATAAAACATATATTCCAGTATTTCAGGCTGAATAAATGAGCACTTCACCTGAATAGACCTATTTGAATGGCTACTCAGTGTTTAGTTAGAAAAGTATATTAAAAAGTTGAAACAGCCTGCTGAAAGAAGGTGAGGGAGAGAAACAAAATATAAAACATGTCATGTGAAAAAAAAAAAAAAAAAAAAAGCCCCTTATCCAAGATCTTGGTAAAACTTTAAATGGAAAAGTGACACTCATCAAACGATTTCTATATCATCTGCACTGAATAATTTACTTTTGGGTGAGATTCACTAACATCATTGCAGAGGAAGTGTAATTGAAAATTATGAAAGCTATATCTTTATTGTGTATTACAGCACATGCCTTTGATACGGCGTTATGTCTGCCACAGCGGGAAGTGTTTTTCAGAAAAAGTAAAATCTCTGGGACAGATTCTTGGTGGTGTAAATTGGTGTTACTCCACTGAGAGAATCCTATGTGAGCAAGCTTCTGTCTGTACACCGAGAGCCCCACATCTCTGGAATCATCTGGAGAAATTACTGATTGATTTCAGGGAAAGTCTACATGAGTGGAGATAAGGAAGACCTCTTCTATTTTATGTATAATGGACAGCTCCAATATGATTTTAAAAATTTGGAGTCTTCTGCTCAAAGTTTATATAAATATATATTTTTTCCTAGTGCAATTTAAGTCTTGTTAACAATCGCTATAGAATGTCACATGTCACCATGACAGTGTGTGCATCCTCAATCTAAGCAGCCTGTTATTTGAGGTCTTGACCATGCACTGGCTTTGATAGCAATAACTCTTCAGCTTCAAAATGTGCTTTAGAAGTAGGAACCAGTCTGAATATGGAACTGATGTCTAAATCAATGAAGATTTCTCTGATTAAGGACTTGCTAAATGTCTTTTACTCTCTACATGGCAAGTCCAATATACTTTCTGAATTCCTTCAAGAGTATCTGAAGGGCTAAGGACCCCATACCCAGGTAAATGATAAAAATCTACCGCTTGACAAGGGCTGGCAAAAAAATGTAATAATGGTTTAATGCACCTAAATAGTGTCTTAGAAAAAGGTTTTAGTGGGGACATGTGCACCAGGGCGAGCTCTGGTTGGGCAGAGCCTCAGTGCCCCAGGAGAATGGCCACCAGCTCCTCCAAGCTCAGCCGTTTCCCAGATGACTTGTGCTGGTGGAGAAAGTCTGCCCAAAGTAGAACACCATGAGTGACATTAGCATTCGGAGAGCATCTGTTCAGCCATCCCCAGTTAGCGTATGACTGTCAAACTGAGACACACGTCTATTCCCAATCCAACTCCTTAACCCCTGCTTTGCCTAACCCACTGCCGTGTCTCCCAGGACCGTTTCTCGTGGGAGAGACAGACCAGTGCTGTGCTCATTGGTAGGCACATGAATTAATTATGAAGGCCTGACTACCTTATTAGCAAGCATCTTGCTTGCCAGTGCAAAGAGAGTGTGCATTAACCCCCTATGGACAGTTCTTTGATGTACCATATATATGCCTTTTTTGGCCATATGCCCTGTCCTGTTCAGGGACACGGTTTCATTCTACTGGAAGGCCAGGTGGATGTGTTGCCAGCTCCAGTAGCTGGGAGGTATTAAGCATCATGAGTGAAAATGTGTGAGTGTGGTGTAAGGCGCTGAACCCAGTGAGGTGCTGATTTCTTCCTGATTTCTTCAGGTAAGCCTTGGCTAAAGAAAGACTGGCATCCACTCTGGCAGTCCATGTGAAAGAGTGTCTGAAATGACCTAGGATGCAAAAAAGCACACCAGCATTTCCAGGATTTACTGACACTTTTTTTTTTTACTTTTTTATTATTGAGCTTCCACATCTCCTTAATGCAACTTCCATTTCCAATGCTGACAGAAAGCCTGATCTGTCCTCCTCTCCCCAAGTATGTTTGTGTGTAGATGAGTAGAATTTGAATGTTAATCAACACTTGCATCACACTTCTGAACTCTTTGTCTAGCAGTTCCTTCTTTGGAAGAAAGGACAGTAGTTCTGTTACTTTTAAAGAGATGTCAAAGGAGAACTCGTCTTATTGGCTGTAGGTATCTCCAGAGTCATCTTCTTTAAATTGCCAGCATTCACCAAGAGATAGCCACAGGTTTTATTGTGCTACCCATCAACAAGTGCTGGTTCCCCCAAGGAGACTAGTGTAGGACTAGGATCTGCCATATTAATCCAGAGAGGTTTTTGGCTTTAAAAATCCTCTCAGTGCCAGTCATTGCCAGTCCTGTGACACACAGATCACCTTAGTTCACATCATGTGCTTCATTTCCCAGGCCAGTAGGGATGTAGCACTGGCCTTTTGGTGCAGCATTGGTTTGACACCTTCAGGTCTGAAGAATTTGGCCGTCCAGAAGTCTCCTTGTGTGACCTTGGGCAAAATGCCTTAATCCCTCTGCTCATGTGGCCATCTGCATCCTATCCAGCTGTCTGGGGGCGTTCTGACACACTGATGCCCTGTTAGTATTTTGAGCTCTCGTGGTTCACCTGTAGCATGAACATCAGCACCTACAAGGAGGCGTTGCATGCTTTGCTGCTCTTTTAAAGACAAGAGATTTTGAACTTTCTAAGAGTTTATTTTGTTTGTTAGCACAGAATGGGTTTTAATTTTGCTACTTAAAACTTAGCAATTTTAAAAAAGCAAGCATTTAGGTGGGTTTGCTCAACAATGACAAATTATTTTCCAAGGCTTGTAAAAAAATGCTGGTGTGCTTATATTTCAGTCCCTGTACTGTTAAAAAACCTCCAGTCTCATAGGTGTTTTAAATGTAATGCATTTTCAGATACCATTTATATATGTCCAGTGGATAGAATTTTATTTTATTTTTTTAATTTCCTTCATCTGATCTAGGTCTTTGATAAATACTACAGACAAACTGAGTGCTGTAGGATCAATCTTGACAGTTCTTCAATAAAAGGCTGTGTGGTTCTTCGTCAGTGTCTTCCTTTCAGTGACAGCTGCTTTGTTCTTTTTCAGTCAGATTTTCTAGTTAACACATCAAAAGTGTATCTGTGTACACGCAGTACTGAGAAAACAGTTCAAAGAGGCAGGAGATTCACTTTTAACTCTTCACTGCATCTCCCTGCACTTGTCAGAGAAGATAGCTTATAGAGAAAGCTTCAGAACAAGGTGAGGAGTTCACCAAGGAGCACTGTGAAGTGCAGCACATGTGGATTAGTCTTAAAACACAAACTGGTCACTCAATCCACTTACCATCCCAAATTAGCTTTCTTTTGAGCCAAGCCATTAAGTGATAAGAAGTTTTCAGGTTCAGGCAGCAAAAGCCTTGCATCGGACACAGATAAAGCTATATGTTTGATCAAGCACTGAAGTCTTGTCTGATGGTTCTTGCTGTGGTGTCAATGCCTTAAAACTAATTAAACTGAGTTCAGTGTTCAGTTTAAACTCGTTTCTTTGGAGGGTTGCCATCAGCTTCTAAACCAAGGTAAATAGTAAGGACAAGCAACAGCTTTGCATATCACTGCTCTTATCTATTGTGGCAGAAAACTTATTTCTGACTACAGTTTTAATTGCTCATGCTTCGCCCACCAGCTCAGCAACGTCACAGGCAACTTGGAATGCTTTCTGCTACTTTACGGTTGTTAAGCATTGCTCAGGTAAGGAGCCAGATCAGCAAAGTGCTAATTCAGGAGAGCATATTCCAGGCATCGTATTCTACTCTGAGCAAGTTTTAAAACCCATGCTAAAATCCTGCAATGTTAAGTCTCACAGGAAGGTTGTCTGTCCTTATGAGCTATCTTCTGAATAAGACAAGGGAAAATGGTTGTAATTAGCAGTGCTGAAAGTTTTCTCTGGGATTTCTATCAGCCTTATGACACTATAATTGTCCCAGTTGCAAACTGTTGTTTGTAGACTCAGGTAGCCTTGGCTGAGAGTCTGTTTGAAAGTGGAGCTGTGACCCACGGTCATCAATGGAGGCAGTGTGATATTTCCAGCAAGCATGTGTTTCTTGGGGGGGAATCTCATCCATCATGGTACCCCACTTCAAGCACTGATGATGGGCTTGCTGTGTCATTAGGTCTCCAGTTTGGAGAGTCCTGTCTGGCAGGTGGGGGTGGCAGTGACAACCCATAATGTGGACAGAACAAAGGGACCCACTTCACAGTTTCATCATGAATAGCTGGGGAGAAAGCACATCCCCTGGCAGTTCAAGCTTCTCCTTTCTCTTTTTATTGTTCCCTTCATAGCTTCATTTCTCTGTTTCATTCTTGTTTTAGTTGCACGGCAGTTTGGAACATTCATGCACCTCTGTGACCAAAAGCTACATGCTGTATCTTAATCAAGAGGACGTGTCACATGTTGATAGGAAGCATGAGGTGATCTCACTGTCCCAGCAGCACAGGAGGTGAGCAATGACCCCAACCTTCCCTTCCTTTGTTCTTCACCTGGTGCTTCTTCACTCCCTTGCGTGGTCTCTGTCTGCAGGTAGGGGCTACAGCATCTGGTGGTGAAGTTTCCTACATTATCCAGACCTTGCCACTGAAGTGTAGGTTGTTAAAGGCTCACAAGAGCTGTATTTGTTCAGACGTGGCTGTGTTCTCCTTAGCTCAGCACTACCCATCAACTCACGCTGACACGTCCTCTGTTTGACTTCTGCAGATAATGGAGACCAGAAACATGTGTCTTCCTGGAATGAGCCCCACCATACAAGCTCTCCTCAGGCTGCCCTTGTTGTACCCTCCTGCGGTATGTACAGCTTCAGACATGAGGCGACAGAGACAACATCAAAGTCAGTGCTTGTTAAAGACCCTTCCTCGGGTCTTGTCATCTCAGGAGTGGGCTAGATACCCCAGCAGCAAAATCACCACATTTCCACAGAGCAGGAACCACAGTCTGGGATTTTGTGTAGCAGTCCTGGTAGAAACCATAAAAGAAACGACATCTGGTTACAGGAACAGATAAGGAGGTATGTACCACAGAACAAGGATTCTTCCAGGAGAACAAGGGGAAGCTGAGGATTTATGTGTGGTAGAAGTTAGTCATTATTAAAACAGATGGGTTGGAGGAATAAGAAGGGGAGCTCAATCCTATGGTNGTTTGATCAAGCACTGAAGTCTTGTCTGATGGTTCTTGCTGTGGTGTCAATGCCTTAAAACTAATTAAACTGAGTTCAGTGTTCAGTTTAAACTCGTTTCTTTGGAGGGTTGCCATCAGCTTCTAAACCAAGGTAAATAGTAAGGACAAGCAACAGCTTTGCATATCACTGCTCTTATCTATTGTGGCAGAAAACTTATTTCTGACTACAGTTTTAATTGCTCATGCTTCGCCCACCAGCTCAGCAACGTCACAGGCAACTTGGAATGCTTTCTGCTACTTTACGGTTGTTAAGCATTGCTCAGGTAAGGAGCCAGATCAGCAAAGTGCTAATTCAGGAGAGCATATTCCAGGCATCGTATTCTACTCTGAGCAAGTTTTAAAACCCATGCTAAAATCCTGCAATGTTAAGTCTCACAGGAAGGTTGTCTGTCCTTATGAGCTATCTTCTGAATAAGACAAGGGAAAATGGTTGTAATTAGCAGTGCTGAAAGTTTTCTCTGGGATTTCTATCAGCCTTATGACACTATAATTGTCCCAGTTGCAAACTGTTGTTTGTAGACTCAGGTAGCCTTGGCTGAGAGTCTGTTTGAAAGTGGAGCTGTGACCCACGGTCATCAATGGAGGCAGTGTGATATTTCCAGCAAGCATGTGTTTCTTGGGGGGGAATCTCATCCATCATGGTACCCCACTTCAAGCACTGATGATGGGCTTGCTGTGTCATTAGGTCTCCAGTTTGGAGAGTCCTGTCTGGCAGGTGGGGGTGGCAGTGACAACCCATAATGTGGACAGAACAAAGGGACCCACTTCACAGTTTCATCATGAATAGCTGGGGAGAAAGCACATCCCCTGGCAGTTCAAGCTTCTCCTTTCTCTTTTTATTGTTCCCTTCATAGCTTCATTTCTCTGTTTCATTCTTGTTTTAGTTGCACGGCAGTTTGGAACATTCATGCACCTCTGTGACCAAAAGCTACATGCTGTATCTTAATCAAGAGGACGTGTCACATGTTGATAGGAAGCATGAGGTGATCTCACTGTCCCAGCAGCACAGGAGGTGAGCAATGACCCCAACCTTCCCTTCCTTTGTTCTTCACCTGGTGCTTCTTCACTCCCTTGCGTGGTCTCTGTCTGCAGGTAGGGGCTACAGCATCTGGTGGTGAAGTTTCCTACATTATCCAGACCTTGCCACTGAAGTGTAGGTTGTTAAAGGCTCACAAGAGCTGTATTTGTTCAGACGTGGCTGTGTTCTCCTTAGCTCAGCACTACCCATCAACTCACGCTGACACGTCCTCTGTTTGACTTCTGCAGATAATGGAGACCAGAAACATGTGTCTTCCTGGAATGAGCCCCACCATACAAGCTCTCCTCAGGCTGCCCTTGTTGTACCCTCCTGCGGTATGTACAGCTTCAGACATGAGGCGACAGAGACAACATCAAAGTCAGTGCTTGTTAAAGACCCTTCCTCGGGTCTTGTCATCTCAGGAGTGGGCTAGATACCCCAGCAGCAAAATCACCACATTTCCACAGAGCAGGAACCACAGTCTGGGATTTTGTGTAGCAGTCCTGGTAGAAACCATAAAAGAAACGACATCTGGTTACAGGAACAGATAAGGAGGTATGTACCACAGAACAAGGATTCTTCCAGGAGAACAAGGGGAAGCTGAGGATTTATGTGTGGTAGAAGTTAGTCATTATTAAAACAGATGGGTTGGAGGAATAAGAAGGGGAGCTCAATCCTATGGTGAGATCCTGGGAGGTGGAGAGTGAGTCCAGCAGATGCGTTCTCCAGGAGAAACACAAAACTGTGAAAGGTTTTCTTTGGGTGCAAAGGAAGCAGAAACAGCAGGACAGGGCCTCTGGACTGTAGCACCTGGAAACATCCAGTGGCTCTGCAAACATCAGTGAACAAAGTACCATCACCTGACAAAGACTCTTTATCCCAGCTTCTGATGGGACACAGAGCTGTAAATGAGGGGCAATTGTTGGAGTCACTGAAAAATAGAAATGGCCTCATCTGAAATTTTGTATGGATGCTTTGGTTAGAGAGGAAAAGTAGCACAGTGACATTGGTTATAATTAAAGACAAGAGGCAAAAGAAAACACTAATGAATGGGAGCTTCTGATACAGAGGATGTGTTTTCCATGAAAGAGAGAATTTCTGACTTACTGTTTCTGGAACACATTGTAGTAGGTGACTAGTAATCATTTCTGGAAAAAACAGGATTCTCCCTCTCATCTATGCAGTATCATCAAATGATATAAGAAATGTGCCTAAACCTAAAAGAATGAAAAGTACTGCAAATATGGTTTCAGATGGAAAATTACTCACTGAACAGGGGTTATAAATTATTTTAATATTTAAAAATGCCCAACAGAATTCTCCCTTGAGGTAGCTGGATATATGTTTATGTGTATTTGTTTTGAAGAAAGATTTCTCTGCAGGTGAAAGAGAGTACAGGGCATTTCCCTTCCAGAGAAGATGTGTGGGTGCAAGGAAGAGGTGCTGGAGCAACCAGCTCTCTTGCTTTGTCCTCCCCTAACTACTTCTCTGTTCACATTTCCATAAAGCTGGGCATAGTCCAGCTAGTTTGGTTGATTTCTTGTACCTCTAGTCCCATCTCACCTCTCTCACATCACACTGGCTGGGATATAAAATCTCCAGCAAGGGCCCCATTTTGCCAAATTCCTCAATTATTTTTCCACACTGGAAAACATCAGTGGGAATAGTTTAATTGATTTCAGGAGTCCTGTGCCATCAACTGGCATGAGTAACAGTGAGTGAAGGATCTGGAAAATTTTTATATACTGTCAGCCAGGTAGAAAGGTGGCAAAAGGAGTGCATTAAAAAAAAATCTGCATTTATTTGTCAATATCAGAGTGTGCACTGTCAGTAACCTCTGGCTTACATTGTTTTATCATGTCAATATTTCATAGCATCATAATGCTATTATACGGCTGACTAATGGGAATGGCTATTAGCAGTGTTGATGTAGTTTGAAAATAGCAATTCATATTTTATGGACCAGAAAGAGACCAAGCCTTTACCTTAGACCTTAGCAAGCGTAAAAAGAGAGATAATGTAAATGAAATTTACCTTCTCATTTCCATCTTCCCCCAATTAGTTCATAATTCACATATTGTCCGTCTGCTTTCATGCTTTGAATGCACTTACACAAATTAAAATATCCCAAGGAGGTCTGTTGAAAACTCATCCTTTTCTAGCTTGAGGTAACACAGACAGGTCTGCTCTGCACAGCCTGAGAGCCTTACTAAATCACAGCTGTCCTTTATATAATGGGCTAGGCGGTATTTTGAATGATTTGCTGAAGTTAGCACCTAAGTATATGGACCGTTGCTGAGCAGTCTATTGGCAGGGAAGAAGTGGGGACTGAGACTCCTCAGGGTCTCAGCTGCTGACCACAATATCTGTGACCACAGTCAGGCTTGGGGCAGGTGGAGTAGTTGTGAATGCATGTCCCAGGCCTTACTGAGACAGAATATATGCTGATGGACAATGTTCTTGTCTTGAACCCTTGACCCAGCACCCACCCGGTCTGAAATCCAGGGCGGCGTGCACAGAATCTTCTCTTTGGTGCTCACTGCAGCACTGGATCTGCTTGTGCTGCTCCATGACTTCTCAATGCACTGGTGTCAGATGAAATGTGCCAGTCTGTGAGCATGAGCAGGAGCTTATATGCACCTGCCTTCTTGGTCAGGAGGAAGCACAGTGTTTTGACCTAGTGGGATGCAGAACTGGAGTTGTACACATCATGGACAAGTGTGCACTTGGCTGTGACCCTAACAGGACCTTAGGTAGGAACCCAAGAGAGATGTAACACATTGCACATGACATTGGATGTGAAAGTTTAAGGCACTGGCCGTTTACTTGCCAGAGTATCTACACATATTAAACACTTTGGTGCCTATCAGAGAGCCACATACTTCTGCCTGAAATCCCAGTTCCTTTTACCTAAAATGATATTTTCCCTTACCTTGGAGGCCAGGAGGAGACAGACACTTTGCTGCTCCGAATATGTGCAGGTTTCTAATACCCACTGTGGAGGGGCCAAGAAAAAAAAAACCTATTAGGCTGTAATCGTCAATCTTTTGCACTAACCTGCTCTAGACCTTCATGAAGTTAAGTCTATGACATTAAAGAGAGAAGAGAAATGAAAATTGCAAATGGCCTGTGAATAGCCTGACTCTGAAAAGCTGCCATAATGCAGTTTTACAGAGGCTGACTAAATATACTTTAATAGTAACCTAATGGTGGAGCCAGAAATTAAATAGATTGTGTGTTAATTAGGTATTGGTTAATGCTATTATTTCACTTCATTATTCCATATTCCACCCCTGGAAATTGGAATCTGCCCTGGTGCTAAGAGGCTGAAGTTCTCCTAGGCAGTGCAGACCTGAGGGAGACCCTATGCATGTATCACTGACATCCTACTGAAACTTTTGGTGGGAGACATAAGCACATGTATACAGTGAGAACAGCTGGAATAACACATCTGAACTTTGCTACTTCAACAATTAGCAGCATATTATTAGTACATTATGAACTTGTTTCTAAGAAAAAAAAAATCTCCCCAAGCTATAAGATTGTTAGTGAAGTATTCAGAGAGGGTGATGGGAAGCTTCTATCAAGACATCCCATTAAACTGTTTTACATGTATTTCACCTTGGCCTGTGTTGTCCTCATTACGCAGTATGCATTATTTATTAAAGATGCTATCCACACAGTAGTGGACAGCAAATTGCCCTTTGAGCTATGTATTAATGAACAAGTCTAAAACCTTCCTGAGGAGGGGAGGATTTGGAAACCCAGTGGTCAGCCTGATGAGATCCAGAGAGCCAGATGTGTTGTCAAAGTTCATCTTATGCTTATGGACATAGTGTCCACGCTTCATGTGAATGCAGTGGGATGCCAGTGCTAAGCTAAGATTGCTGGAAAGAGTGGTAACGTTGTTTAAATTAGTGAAAACTGAATTTATCCTAAGGCTTCTTAAAATTTTTGTGATTTGAGTTTCTCTTTGAATAAGGTGCTAACCCTATGATGCATTTTCCTTTTGTTCAGTCCTTGATGTTCCAGTAATGGGCATGAGTTTACTACATTGCTGCAGCAGTCAGTTGAAGAATGAAAAGGAGAGGAATGTACAAGTTAACTAGGTTTTCCTAGGGGAAAAAAAAAAAAGCAAAACAGAAAAGTCCCATGTATTTGAGTCAGCACCATAGGTGCTCAAAAATGAAATAATTTTTAGTGGGATTCCGCGAAAAAAAATCCATATTCTCTTTTTCCCCCAAAATTAGATATTTTTTATTGTGGTGGCGATGAACAAAACTTGTTTCCTTTTTTTTTTTCTTTTTTTTTCTTTTCTTTCTTTTTTTTTTGTTGTCATGTCATGTTTAAAAGCCTACACTTTCAAAAACAATTGGCGTGTCTTCACCCGTCCCTTGGGACTTTTTATTAGCTCCTGATTCACAGTGAACCCAAGCCTTAGCTCTCTGGCAATCAATTCTCTTGGGCAGCCACCCAAAAAGGGCAACTAAAACCAGCAATCATTTTCTGAAATTCAGAGCGAGATGCAGTTCGTGCCATCAGCTGTACTAGGGTGGATTTTAGCTTTCCTCTAACACCTGTGTGGAGGTGCTGGCTCCCCCCATGAACAGACATGAAGATCCATCATGAGGGGACAGGACTGTGCAAGTTCAGTGGCATGATTTTGTACCCTTCTGGGATTTTACCCTGCTTGAGCAATTGCAGATGTAAATTTGCAGGATAAGAGGACCAGATTATTTTCTTTCTTATTAGCCCCTTATACATTTTGTTCCAAGTAATCTGACTGGAGTCTGTATTCTTCCTAAACTTGGTAAAAACATTCTTTGTATACTTTAAACTTTTAGTACCATGGCACTTGCCGAGATAATTTTCAGTCTTTTCTTACTTCTGGCATATAATTTCCCACCCCCTACCCTGACACAGCTATAAATCCTCTGATAGAAAGTCTGCACCATCAGAGACCAACAGCAGCTTATTTGAGCAAGAAGGGAAGAACCTGGTCTTCAGTAATTAATGTAGGAACCATCAGATCATAGGAGACCCCAGGCTATGGAGGCCTAGTTTTGTAGGCATAAAAGATCTGCAAGAGGTGCCCTGGAGCTAAATGCAGTAATCTTTACAGTAGGTCAAAATGAAAGAGCAGGCCAAACGAAATGCCTTCTCCTGCTTATGTTCTTTACAGGCTGGAGCATGTCTTATATTTTAAGACATTTCAAGCCCTTTCTGCTCTAATGATTTACAATGGTCTCTTTCTTCCACATCTGCTTTCTTTGTTTGTTTGTGTTTTTTGTTTGTTTGTTTTGTTTTGTTTTTAATTTCCTGAGCTCTTTCTTTCAGGGATGTCTTTTGCCAATGGGCTTTGTCCAGAGCCCCTCTGCACATTTGTTTTCTCTATTCCAAACTAGCGTCGCTCCATTAGCACAACTCATTGCTTTTCATCCCTCTCACCTACCTGATTTGGAGTGCTACAGGAAAAAGTGACTTGGTCATAGGGTAGTTTTTAAGCCACAAGATTTATATCTAGGAAATTTGAATGGGAATATTTTAGGGCAATTTTTTCACTTTTATGGTAGTTAAAATGAAATGGGAAATGTTATCCTGGAGAACAGAGTATGAATTGAGTGTTGTACACCACAGACAAATTATNGGGCACTTCACCTCTCTGGGGCCTGAGCTGGTTTGTGTGCTGCACTTCTAACCCTTTGGAAAGCATCTGAAACGTTAGAGACATTTACAGCACAATATAAATGATCATGTAGTTCCACTGGAAAGGCAATTCCCTAGTTAACACCTCCCACATGTGGTGATTAAGTACCAGGCTCCAAACCATACAGCAAACCCAGGGCAGATACATTTCTAGAAAGAGACTGCAAATTCCTAACTCCAGATGGTCTGCAGTTGGTGAATAATTACCCAAATTGTTTAGTGCTTCACTAATCAATCATGACAGCAACAAGGAGAAAAAGCATGTCTGGGTAAAGGAAAATGTCCTTTGGATAAACCCCAAGTTATCATTTTGTGCATTTGATCTTCTCATCTAACATCATCTCTTTTTTTTTCTCCCCCCTGTCTGGTCTTATGCTGATCTTAATTGTTTAAGAATAAATCCAGAAAAAACAGTAGGATCTTTCTCCTATAAAATACCCAAGAGGGGAGGCTGTGCAGCATCAGCATGGCTGCAAGGCTGCACTGCCTTTCACAGAAAAAATGAGAAATGGGAGAGAAAGGGGCAGAGAATTAATCTCCTGCAGCAGGTTCTGGAGAAGATGAAGGTTTCTCCAACTATTTCTGTGGCATCAGCACAAAACCTGCACTTTAGGATGTGGAAAACAAAGCCTGGAAGGGAGAATACCAATCTCTGTGGGTTTGTTTTTTTTCCTTGCAACATGAAAACAGTTTGATTAAAACCAATTAACAGAATTACCCAAATCAGATCATAAGTGATGAATATGGGGTCAGCTTTCACTGAGGCATATAGAACAAAGTCCAACATTATCCTGATTGATACTGACCAGTTAAATTTGATAAAAAAAAAGGAGGGAGCAGTACAATTAAACACATAAAAGATAGAGAGGATGATGGAGACACTGCAGAAGTAGAATATGCAGCTTGGGAGATTTATTTAGGGGAGGAAGGGGGAAAAAAAGTACTAAGAAGTCCAGTTTTCCAATTGATTCTGTTCTGAGAGCAGATACCTTTGCAGTTCCTTGCTCTTATGGATATATATTTGGCAAGCCAGCATTTACCAGTGGTCCAGGAAACTGTTAGATAATGTGGATTTCCTTCTAAAGCAGTCAGTTGTGAAGAATTGAACACAATAAATGTAATGAGCATGATAAACTGCATGGCTGCTGTTCAGTTTGCACATCAGAGCAGAGACACCATGTGCTCTGCTTCAATCTGCCCACATTTGCCAGCAAATAAGCAAAAGATTTTGCAGTTACTGTAGGAATGACTCAGGAAAAGGCAAGTGGGCAATAGAGAATGGCCAGGAAAAGTGAAAAGCACCCAGTAACTGGATTTTCCAAGGTCTGAAATGACAGATTTATCCACTTTAACTACTGTTTGTCTCTCAGTAGGACTTCATTAGGGTGGTGGTAACAGAGAACTAACCTGACTTGCTCAGGGAAGGAGTTGCCAGAGGTGGACAGTGCACATGGGTGATATCAACCCTCCCAGGAGCAACCTAAATCATTTGGAATGAGATCTGTATCAATCCTATGCAGCTGCTGCTACAGAAGATATGCCCAGAACACAGGCTGAGCTAACAAGTATTGATCCATGTACAAGGGAAAGAAAATCAGGTGAAAAACTCACTTTTTTAGCTGCTTTGCTTTTCCTTGTTCTCTTGGACTTAAAATGTGTTGAAAAAAAAGAAATGCAACCAAATTTATATTGTTCCAAGGGACCAAAGCTGTGGTAAGTTGGTTTTTACATTTATTTGCTCACACACCACTCTGTGGTCTATTTTACCAGGTGTCTTACTCAAAGAGGACTCCTCTAAATAGTAATTTTTAAGGTGGCATTTAAAACAAGCCAGTGAGGGGATATGGAAGATACTTCAAGACTGGTCAACTCTGCTTGAATAGTAAAAGAAAAACGAATTATTTGAATGGGAATATTTTAGGGCAATTTTTTCACTTTTATGGTAGTTAAAATGAAATGGGAAATGTTATCCTGGAGAACAGAGTATGAATTGAGTGTTGTACACCACAGACAAATTATTACCATCCCAGTTCAGTGAAACAGATACCACAAGTTTGGTTTGTTGATTTTTCTTTTTAAAAAAAAGAAGTTGTAAATATGAATTTGTAATCCAATATTTATTGGCTTTGGTTTCTTCAAAATATATAGTTTCCAAATCTGAATTTAAATATTTTATGCAGTGGTACATATTCCTGTTATAGCCAATATAAGCAATATATTTATCTTTCAAGGCAGCAATATTTTTTCACTCAACCTTGACTTTTAAGCTTAAATATGTGTACATAAAGTGGTGTTATCTACAAATTGTTGTCACTTATTTCTATGTACAAATCAAGATAATTCAGATTGCATTTTTAAGAGGTAACATTTTTTTATTTCTATGCTTCAGCTGATCAAGCAGATTATGATGGTTTATTGTTAGTTTCCATTTTTCTCCCTTGACTTAGATCTCCGTATGTACCTTTCAAAATGAAGAGGTGAATTTCCACAGCCAGTGGAACTGCTGAGAAAAAGTTTAATACTAAGTTGTGTTTTTTCCTTTAAAAATACAGGATAAGATTTTCATGCACGTGAAGTCTGTCTTGCATCATTCTCACACTTTAAAGGGCATGTGATGGGTATATATTTAGAAGAGCACAAAAGGGATTTGGGGTAACTGAGACTCTTGTCCAGATCTCTAAGTAGGTGGAAACATCTGTTTCTTTAGGACATTTTTGATAGAACCCTGACATATTCTTGTCTGGGGTTAAATCCAGTGCAGATACAGCCACTTACTCCCACTGAAGAAGTGATCCTGAGACCCTTCTATTGTGTTCCCAAACCCTAGTTTTGCTTTGACTGAATTTTCATATTAGACATAATCTCTTGGTACAGTAACTTTTATTGTCTGAGTACTTGAGGGATAACTTTTGCCTTAGAGGGAAACGTTTTTCTTCCTTTTCTTTGTCTTTCACTCAGTTGCATGTTAAAGGCAGATAGTAACTTTTTCCCCACTTATTCTTGCAGTGAACCTGTGAACTCTCTGCCTGGGAAAGGGACAGGCTTGTGATAGAGTAGGTGACTGGCTGGGTGTGTGGGGAGGGAACATGTCAAATGGCACCCTTGACCTGGGAAACAGTTTTGTTCTCTTTTGGAAGATGACAATGTTTGTTTTCTTCCAGTGAGACCACATCTGGAGTATTGTATCCAGTTCGGGGCTCCCCAGTGCAAGGAGGACAGGGAAACACTAGACAGTCAAATGGAGAGCTACAAAGATGATGAAGGGACTGGAACATCTCTCTTATGAGGAAAGGCTGAGAGCCCTGGGGCTGCTTAGCCTGGAAAAGACAGAGAACTTACTAATGTTTACAAATATCTGAAGGGTGGGTGTCAAGTGGAAGGGACCAGTCTCTTTTCAGTTATGCTCTGTGTTAGGACAGGAGGTAACGGTAGCAAGGTGGAACTTCTGTGTTCCACCTCAACATGAGGAAAAACTTATTCACTGTGAGAATGACAGAGCCTGGTCCAGGCTGCCCAGAGAGGCTTTGGAGTCTCCTTCTCTGGAGACTTTCCAGCCCCACCTGGATTTGTTTCTGTGTGGTCTGCCCTGGATGACCCTGCTCTGGCAGGGAGGTTGGACTCGATGATCTCCAGAGGTCCCTTCCAACTCTTCTGTCCTGCTGAGGAGGTTTGAGCCAGCTCTGGAAAACTCAACTGTCAACTCTTAGTGGTGTGGCTCCAAAACTGATCCTCGGTCTTTTTGTCTCCATAGCAGAATACATATGAAGTCTCATTTTCAGAGGTGCTGGTCTGTAGAGGGAGCATTGGTTTTCGCTAATTTTTGAGCACACAACATGCTGATTAGTCCAAAAATAACTTCATGGGCTGGAGACTCTGTGGCTGCACCTCATTCACTTGAGTTCTTCATCTGGTATGACAGCAATAGAAGAGTTCTTCCTTTCCCCAAAATGCAAGTCTCATATACCAGTATCTCAACTGCAGTATTATTCTGTCAATACAATGGCCCTTGGGATGTCAATGGAAAAAGTTAAAAAACCTGAAGAGAAGAGCCTAATACAGTTGCACTGACTTTGCATACACTTTGAATGAGCCATCACTGTGTCAATCAAATGTCTAAGACTGAGCAATCTCTTAATGTCAGTGCAAGCTCTGTGCTAAAATCAATGGCAGAGTTCCTATTAATATTAGGAATTTCTATTTTCTTAGACTCTTAAGGCTATTTTAATATCTTTTGAATATTCAGTAATGCATGTGAGAAATATTGCTGCTCTTTGGCAGCCTTCTTGTTTTCTGCATTAGAAGTTGCGTGACAGTAAAGGGCTTTTTATGAACCCACTTGCTGTCTCCTTTTTGTACAAGGGTGCCTTGAAAAGATCCCTGATCAGCTCTGTGCACATACACTAAAAGAACAAAATGTTCCCTATGTGGTGAAACTCCCTGTGCTTTCTAAATCTGTCATCACTGCCCCTTACTTGCTCAGGCCTAGCTGAAGAATCCAAGAAACCTTGGAGAAGATGTAATTTGCAAAAGCCTGAGTGTTGATACCAGCAGGCTGCTTTCTGCTCCTATATGGACAACATCCCCGACCTAAATACCTGCAAGAACTTAGTGCATAAACCCAACCGCCTGGAATTATCTGACTTCTCCCATAATTTTGTTAACTATAGGGGGGCTTATCAGTGGCTTTAAAATCATTACCCAATGCCCCATTAAGTCTCCCTGCAGTTGAGTTATAAGATGGGAAATAAGAGACAGCAAGCAGAGGATATCTTTCCTCAGCGTGGTATAGCCACCTACCATACCAGGAGAGAAGAAGGGGAAGCAACACTGGGTTTCTGAAGATAATACCAGCACATCAGCATTAGGCAATAATGGAGAATGTATTCCTCATCCTTCTTCTCCCCTAGACAGTTAGAGGTGATATATCTTTTGGCAGTGTCAGCCTAATCTAGGTCAGTCCTATTGTCAGGCTCCTCAAATAGTACCTGTCCACAGTTAAAATTTATGTTGGAAAAGCATTAATGCAAGCTTTTAATAAGATGAAGAATTTAACAGTATGCTGTTATCTGGAGATGATATATTTTATATACAGGAGACATATTTAATTAGCTTTGGAATAGTCAAAGTGGCTCATGCAGCGGCAGGCATAGCTACACCTCCACTCCATCCCTCCTGTAATTAGAGACAGCAAATGCAAAGCACATATTAACTTTTCTGGTGGCTGAGCTGCCTTGTATAGACCTTCATACACACCACTGCTCAAATAGGCATTAGCCCTTGCAAAGAACGCTTGCTGGATAAAGAAAAAGGAAGAAAAGGACTCCCTGAAGTTTCATGGTTAGGTACCCTTAGCAAGGGAGAAGGCCAGGAACTGCATGACCTGTAAATGGCTCAGGTCCTACAGGGAAAAAGACAACCCAAAGAGGTGGGCGAGGTGCCCTGGGTTTGTGGTCCTCTGTGCACTTGGGGTTCTACAGCAGCTAAACCTTTTTCAGCCATCAATTAATGCTGTGAGCCCAGCAGGAATGCAGGGAGCTGGTTTGTCCCCAGTCTTGGGGAATCCTCCATTTCCTCATGCTCATCCTGTTCTAGAGTAATGATGTTCAGGCACCTGACAGAAGTGTCACCTCTCTCCTACCTGGGACATGCTCTGGATTCAACAGTGTGGATGAAGTTGATGACACTGTTAATTGAAAGTACCATTGATGATCCTTTACGGGTCATTATGAACACCACTTCAGCTGATCCCATTTCTCTCAGCTCTCATCTCTTCCTCTACTCAGAGTCTGTCAGGAAAAAGCACACCTGACTGCCACGTCTCTGGAGGGTCTCGTGCAGATCAGTGGCCAAGGACATCCTTGAAACCCTGTGAGTATTTCTGGTCTTAAGCACAGAACATGGGAAGGCTTTGCTCTGCATTACGGCCCCTCTGTGTATCCAAGTGCAAGTCCACAGGAGTAAGGAGGTTGCGGGGGTGTGATGCAAAATAACACCAAACTTTGTTTCTCCTGTCTTATCTTTTCCTGCCTAGGAGATGGTATATACTTTTCACTAATAAGATGACATGTTTTTGAGCCACATTCAGCCCTTTCACCTCACATGCATAACCCAGGCATTGGGGTGCTCTGTACTGCCATGGATGGGAGCATGTCTGTCAGCTGATGGCTGAGGGCCCATTGCTTTGAGACCCCAAAGAAGTGTGACAGCCAAGGTAAGCACAGCTCTGCCATGACCTTTGCCTTTGGGACAGCTTCCTGAGAAGAATTTAAATGCTTTATGGGGGAGAAGTTACTTTTTTTCAGTGCCAAAGCAATTTTAAAGGATTGGTGATAAGTCTGTGTCAGAGGAGTGAGGTTTATTAATGCATAGAAAGGAAATACCTGTGAAAAGTCAGGAAAAGTGCTTTAGTCCTCTCATAATGATGATACATCTGAGGTTAAATAGACAAACATGTTATATATATACAGTCTTCTAGGCTATTAAGGCTTTTCTCCTGGCTGAAAAGAGACAAGAAATCACCATAAACTAACTAAATATAAATGGCTTCTGTTCAAAAAACCACAGTTCGCTATTAATAAGTTGTTGAATAACAGGCATTTAAAGAAAGACATAACTATGATATTAAATAGATAAATGTAAAATACTCTGTGTGCATTTAAATGTGAAGATCACATTAGGAGTAGAAAATTACAAAAATTTAAATACTGTAGGAGGTTGTTATGTAGGTAGTCTATAAAAAACAGGCAATTTGGAATTCCTCTAAAGAACATAAACCCTAGATAGAGCTGCTAGTTCCTTTGATAAAGACAGGTCTCAAGCTGAAGGTTTGATGTTTAAAACCCCCAAAAGGTGTCTGAGCTATCTTTTTCTGAGGGATTATATAAGATAAAAGCTTGCACTGTAAGTCCCTATTTTAAGAAACAGAGTTGCTAGGAAGTTGCTAATACGAAAGGCTAATTGTGCATGCAATAAAAGTATTGCTCCATTCACAAAATAAAGTGCTAACATTTTAATAAGAGTTGAAAATTGTCTTCTCTGGAGCTGCTGCAAGGTCTGTGTTGCTCAGGGGCTGCTGCCTTGTCCTCCCAGCATCATGGCTGCTCCTAGTCCAGTTTCAGCACTGGGATGTCCCATGGAAATAATGGAAGTGCTGTTGTCACTTACTGCCATGTTGAAGGAATAAGAGGGTGGCATATCTAGCTTTGGAACAGTTCAGTCTTCCCTAACGGTCTGCATCTCAATTACCTACTTTTATTCAGTTCATCATGATTTCTTCCCCTTCCAACCTCGAGCTTCTCCCCAGGAAGTTCCCATCTGCCTGCATTGATTTGCTTGTTTGCCTTGGGATATTTTCTCTTTGAGTTCTTGGGACCCAGGTGTCCAGACACAGCTCAGTGGATCAACACCCTCTGCTATCAGTGAAATGAGGTTTGCACCCCTCATTTAGACGTTTCATATCTTAAAAGGGCAGCATTCCCTTCTGGTTTTGTCAAGTCCTTTCTATGGATTGGGAGTGCAGACCTGGACTGGTAATTTAAACATTGTAATTAGTTTAATTTCTACAGTTTGGTGAACTTGATCTGGATTTCAAATGCTGAATCCAAAGTTGGTGTGAAATGTCATTCTTCCATTGGATCTGTTGATTTATGTGAGCTAGATCCAGGAGGAGACATGTATTTTAATGTGTGACAAAGGAAAGAAATAGCTGAGCATGACTGGAACAGCACCAGTACACCCAGAACCAGTGACTGGCCTCGTGGCACAGGGCAGACCCCTCTCCTGTCCCCTCCTCATCCTGGGCTGATGAATGCATCTAGTTCAGACTGCACAGTTATGTGTTCCCACCCACAGCATTTCAAGGGTTAGTTTTAATCATCAAGGTCTCGTATTCCTGGCCATGCAGCAAGTTATTTCTGTGTTCAAGAACTTGTATCAGAATTAGGAACCAGAACCTCAGCTGATGTAAATTGGCATCACTTCATTCATGTGGCTACCCCAGCACTATCAGCTTAGCTGGGTTGATTTGCAGCAGCTGAAAATCAGGCCCCAGAGCTGCTTTTTAATAAAACATTCTTGATCTGTAAAATAAAGTTGCGAATAAGATGACGGTGACAGAAGGGGATAGCCTACTTTGTAGTACCTTGTTCACTAACGTTATAAATGATATGGAAATTCAGTTGATGTTTTGCCTTTAAAATATTAGTTAAATCATTCTGTCAACACATATTTTTTAATACATATCCTCCCTGTCAGATTTTACGCTTAATCTCGGAGTCTGTAGACAGCTCAAGAGCATCGCTTTCTGCAGAGACTCCTGCATCAAGGTCTCCTTTTCTGTTATATTCAGCTTGCATCTGTTTAAACACAAGATAGGAGATAAATGATAGTGCCAAGCTTAAACATACATCATCAGGACTCTGATGTGAGGCTCTGGAAATGGCAGGCCAGATGGTGTAACGCAAAACTCAGGCATCACAGTTTGTCATGCCATGCTCCAGTCCACTGTACTAAAAATGGACTTCCCTGCACGCTTAGTCAATCATCTCTCTGGTGACCAGTAAGCAGGGGTCAAACCAAGAGATGTCATGAAACAAAGGTTGTGGTCCTGCTNTTGTTATATTTATTATAGAAGAGTGGCAGAACCAGAAGACACTAATTTGAATGAAAGTTTTTTGTGTTAATTCTGATTTGTGGTATACAACCACATTTCAGATGCAGCCACACTTTACACTTTTACGTGCTGACCAAGACTATATTTAGAAAGTAGTCTTGCTGCTGAACAGGGGCCAAGATTGTATATACAAAACTGCTAGGAGTAATTGTATTTTATATTCATTAATAATCAAAATACTTGTGCTTGGAGAGTAATTGATTACTTCAGGGTTCTGTGTGTGCAATTTCATTGGAAGGTGACAGTTCAATCCTGAAACTATTTGAAGACAGCCAGCAGTAAGGATCCTTTGCTCCAGTTGTGGTACAGTGTAAATCCTGGAATAACATGGTAGTCAACAGAGCTTTCCAGTGCTCAAGGAAAGGAAAGGAACCACAGCTTGCATCAGCAGACCAAACACCTCCTAAAACCACTGAAATTTAAATGCTGCTCCTAGTTATCCCAAGAATATTTGTTACATTATGCAGGACACATTAGTTTGCCAAACTCTGCCAGCTGGGGAAAAAAACCATTGTATGCTGAATTTCTTTTGAATTAGCAAGGTGAGTTACTTCTTGCACTGTTACACTGAACTTTGTACTAGAAGAGAATGTTTCTTAGGTCATAAAATGCTCATCTCTGTGAGATTATATCAAGCAGCATCAAGCATATGTGTGAGGAGTGCAAAATATCTAAATAAAACATATGGGCATTTAAAAAATTTACTTCAAGTTACTACTCTTTCTATATTTTCAAGCTGCCCTGAGCAAAGATGAGGCTCAGTAAGAGGCCAATGTACCTTAAAGCTTGTTTACCAGCATTGATCTATTCACTGTGAAATCCAGTTTAACCTAAAATAAGACCACAAGAAACTCAAATGTTTTACCTGTACCTTCCTGCTACCTCCCCACAGAGGTTATACTTGCTCAGCTGGGCATATCATTTGAACAAGGTAAAGGATGCACCGGGGCAGCAGAATATGGTTCTGTTGGAAAAAACAGAAAGATTTGGAGCTGTCACCTGAATACAAGTAAGTGGAATTGGGTTTGATTCTTTACAAAGAACAGATTGTTGTTTGTTGCTAAAAAAAAGAGACTTTTGGAAGTATGTGTTGGTGACAGAGTTAACTTGGTGGAACAGGACAGTAAAAGTAGTCAGCCTGTCTTGGAAGTGTAGAGTTAAGCCAAGTTGTATTTGTGGGTACAAAACAGCAATAGCCCATTGGTATTTTATTGAGCTTTGATTTGATAGGTTATTGATTTTGGCTTCAGGGGATATAGCCCCCGTGGAGAAAGTATCAAACTCACACTGAATAAAATTGTCAAAAGTCTTAAAACCAGTGGTGAGGGACTGGCTAGCTCTAGCTGTAGTGCTTCAAATGGAGTGGGGAAGATATGCCTTATTGCCTTCAGACCTCTGGAAGCAGTTATGTGTATTAAATACTGGAATAACTTGATATTTTAAAAGCTTATATGCTCATCCAAGTAAAATGGGTTTAGAAGACTGCTGGGAGTTTCATTATTTTATGACTAAATCGATACCCAGATTTATGCCTTTTGGACATAGAAACTTGAATTTAATTGAGAAAATGGATTTAATGAGGATAGACATTTTTTATGCAGGTGCCCTTGTTTAAAAACACTCATGCACACAGTTCTGTACCACATGAAAAAACAAAGAACAACTTAGTTTTAAGGGTCAAACATACCCACCAAAGAAGGTGACATACTCAAAATACTGGGCACCAGGCAACAGAAAATAAATGGTAGTACTTCTGAACACCTGAGAAACTAAAGGATTTTTTTTCTTTTCTTTTTTCCTCCTGAATAAAAATTAAATTAGCTAACACAGAAAAGAATATTCTTTTCCAACCCACTAGCAAAATTATTGGCCAGATGGCAATAACCTGACCATCAAAATCAGCATTACTACTGATTCAAGTGCAGCATCAGTATTTCCTATTTGCCCACTCTCTGGTAAATGTGTGATATTTATGGTACAGTTTTCCTAATACAAGCTATTATCTATAGTGATGAAAATCAGAAGGAAACTGTATTTAATATATTTAGCTAAATTCAGCTCTCTGTATGGAATCAATTTTAAAAAAAGCCTCAGACAAGTATGTATGCATGTGCTTAATTTTCTTCCCGTCTCCCAGACCAACTTTAGACCAAATGCTTTGCCAAATCAAAATCGAAATGCAGAGTAACCCCATTGACTTCAGCGAAATAACTTGTGATTCAGTCCCATATATTTGTCTCAATATGTGTTTCATTGGCTATAATAGGCAGAAACTATTTATGACACAAATTGCCTGGACTTTTACAGCACAATTAGCACTCTGAAGGGCAGAAGAAAACTAGTAGGAAAAGCTAACAAGTATAGAAATGTAGATGGAGATGTCATTAACATTTCATTTCTTCTATACATATACTCAAAAACACACACAAATGACTCTCCACTGGGAACGTACACGTCTTGAAAATCTAAATTACACACTGAGAATAGGTTTGTGTTGCAATGTACTGCAAGAAATTTTCAAGTTTATAGTTGGCAAGAAATTAACATTTACTACATAGAGAGACAACATGATAGAGTATATTTTGCTCTTTATGCTAAACTTCCATTGATTGCCATGGGAATATGCTATGCGTGGAAAGGCAGTGGGAGCTGTGCCTTTAACAGTAAACAACAGTGATAGTCACTGATGTTTCTGTCTGCACTGAAATAAAGTGCTAATAAAAAAAATCTGTGTTCTTATTGTTTAAAAGCCACAGTCAATAGATTTTTATTTTCCCTACTGACTTGAACAGTAAACTTCTGTAAACAAAATCTGACATGCCTATCTTATTAAATGTAATTTAAATGAGCATTCTGGAAAAAAAAAACCAACCCAAACATAACACCAAAACAAAGATTCCTTCAGTGGAAAGAGGCAAGGGATGGGACTTGGAAAGTCTCAGGTGGCACTGTTTTGCTCAGTTAATTTTGGAGATTGTCCTTGAGTTTTCTGTTGCTTGCAGAAATACTGCACAGCCACTTTCCCACAAGGTGCTTGGAACAGTGTGAGGACAAGTTATGATGGGATTTGACGTCGTGCCCACCGGAGCTGCTGTGGCTGTGGGTCCCATGCTTTGGTGAGCTGTTCCCAAACCACGTTTGACCCAGAGAAACACTCTTCCCAGCCGATCTGGAGCCTAAGCAGGAGCCACACCTTTTCCTGGTGCCTCTTCACTCCCCCTGAACACCCCTGCATACCAATCAATGTCTATTTTCCTTCCAACATCAGCCGGGAATTTTAATGACCATTAATGGGATTTATGGGTAGACTTTAAGGGTAATGCAGACCCTGTGGTGGCACACAGAGCATTCTCCACCCACCCAGCCGACTGGACCAGGCGTTGCTGTTGTTTGGCAGTCCCTGAAGTTAATGCCAGATTGGGGTGCAGGTATGAGCAGGGAGAGCACTGGCTGCAGCAGATAAAGCCAGGGAGAGGAGCCAGCGTTCCTCTGCTGCTCTTGGGATCACGCCTGGGGAATCTCTCTGCGGTCCAGGCTGGCCAGAGCATCCGCAAATGTGCAGCTGCAGATCCTTCTGTAAATAGCTCCCAATAAAAATAAATCTCCAGAATGAATAACTGCAGGCTGTAGGCTTTGTATCTATTACTGCTCACTGCACTGATAGAAATTCCCCTGCAAGTTTTTCTTGTTCTAGTCAGGCGAGCAGATTTCTATTGGAGTTAATGGCATGACTGTCATGTACAGCGAGCTGCCTTCGTGCTTAGTGTTGCCCCAAGTGATTTTATAGGCAAGAAGTTCCCCTGATGAGCTGATCGGATGTCCTGCACAATGCAAGCCATGTAACTGTCCTGTGACTCCTGTGTGAAGCCTTACCCTTGTTGCCTAGTTCTGCAATGTGGCATGCTCAGGAGGAATTAGCTGCTTTTTAGAAATAGATTACTTCCCATCTCATTCTAGTATTTATACTGAGTATTTTTCACGCTGATTTTCTGTGTCTCACTGATGAAGAATTTTCTGTCACATTTCTGAAGAATTAATTTTTTTTTTTTAGAAACAATATATTAATTAAAAAAAATAAACAAACCTCACAAAAAACAAATCCTTGAAAAAAATCTCTAAGGATAGTGTCAAGGAACTGTGGAATACTGGAAAAGTGAATGTTTTGTTGGATTGATGTGAGATCAATATGGAGCTCATTTTCCTGAAATATTTGCAAGAAGCAGGAACATAGGTGAATGAAATTGTTGTAATGGCTGTTAAAACCTTTCAGATTGGTTGTGCCCGTAAGATGTTCTGCAAGGACTGGTTCAGCAGCACCTTGTCAGGGTCAATTCTGAGGCTTATGAGTGATGGCAGATCTCTTAGCAGGGGATGCAGGACCAGCCTAAATTTCTGCCATAGCACCACATGTTGAACCCATTCAAGCCTCTCTTACAGTGGCAATAGGATGTAAAATATGCTTTGGAAGGCACATTAACCTGTTAGTAGCAGTTTGGAATGGGATATTCAGAATGACTCGGTCCCATCCTCTCCCCTAGAAAAACACCCATTCAAGAGTATTCATTTGGCTTCTCCTCGGAGAAGAAGGAGGCTTTCAGCTTCATGATTAAATCCAACTAAACTGCTTAAAAAAGAGTCTACACTTTCATGCTAGAGCAATTTGCACTAAGTTTTGCCAAGCAATTTTTTTTTTCAGGCATGTTTTTTTGCTTTATTCTGTACATGAATAGAGTCCAGGTAAAATATTTTTAATTCATTTCAGACTGGATTAGTTATTGGAAAAAAAGACGGTGTTGGTTTTTTTTTTCCTTGTTGTTACTTGATTTAATTAGTGCTCTGTTTTTCAAGTGGCAAGACAAGCTTTGCCAAGTCTGGTTCTCTGACTCATGCTAACAGGGTTTTATAGCCCCACCTGCATCTAAGAGAAGGAAAAAAGCCCCAAAGCTTTACTTTTAATTCCATGTACATACCTTGTTCATTCCATTAAAACACACACACGTCCCAGTGCCTAGCACTGGTCTATGGGGGGCTGAGCCAGAGCCCACTGAATACTGCAGCTCTGGTGGTCCCTGGGATCTGCAGGAGACTGCAGGAGGGGAGGGAGGCAGACAAGGACCTCACTGATGTACCTTGTTTGCTATGGACAGTGCATAAGTGAGCTTGAGGGAGAGCTTTTTATTTTGTATTACTATTCTTCTTTTCTTACAGGAATTTGTGCCTTTGCAGCCCTGCAGCAGCTGAGCACCATGCAGGTTGATCTGGAACTGCCTACAGTGGGTGACCCAAAACCTCACTTACCTACCCAACTCTCTGTGAGGTCTGGGAAAGAAAAAATATGTGAGTGCAATTCCCTTCTTACATATGTATATATTTAAAATGTATTATTTCTTCTCTCTTTCTCATACCAGTGGCCTGTGATTGTAGCTGTGCTTTGCCTGGGTGGAATGGCCCATGCACAGATGCTGATGGAGGCTGATGTGAGTTTGCTTCTTGTTTCCCTTCCCACTTCACTGACTCTGAGGCAGGTCTCCCTCCTTGGGCTCACCAGGAATCTGTGTGTGAAGCTTTTATCCCATTGGAAAAATGCTGCTGAGGCCTTTTGTGGGATGGGGCCTGTTGGGGTGAGTCTCTTCATTTTGAAAGGTTGTTTGTAGAAAATATTTTCTGACTTGTGGAAATTGTCCAAGTTTTGATATTTAAAAGTGTTCCTTTTTGTTGTGAGGTTTTTGTTACTTTATTCTTTAGGCTCAAAACTATTAAAAAAAAAAAAAAAGGTAAAAAAATACTTTGAAATTATCAAAATGAACTAGTTACTTTAACTCTGCTTTTGTTTCCCCAAAAGTCAGCTCAGATTTTTTTTTTTAATCACTCCTTTCTTTATCCTGAACAGTGGCCCAGAAAACCACTGAGAAGTCAAAACCTCTTCCCAGGCTCTGCACAGAACAGCCCTCCTGTGAAGGTGTCAGGGTCTCCTTCCCTTCCTCCTTCCCTTCTTCCCTCTGTGGGTCCCAAACCTCCATGATGGAGGATATGGGATGGTGAAGGATGCTCCCAGAGATGGCCAATTCCCTCTTCTCACATCTCTCAGGGCCAGGATAACCTAACACGGGCCTTCCTTGTCCACTCTCCCACCATCGTGCCTCATCCCATTGGCCCATGAGGGCCTCGGTCCTGCTCTTCCCAACGCCGCTGGCAACTTCCCCGCTGGCTTTGGCAGGAATGGGCCTTTCGCTGTTGATTTTTTTTCCCTGTCAATCACTTACTTTGACATCTAAATGTCAAATGACACCACATGGCATTTTGTGTGTGTGTGTGTGTGTGTGCGCGCGCCCGTGCTTGCAATTTAATTGCAAGCACAAAATGGTGGGTGCAGAGTGAAGGGTTTTGAGAGAGCGTATCATTAGCAAATTCAATTAGCTGGCACTTGCTCTTGCTGGCATGGAGGGCTCTGATAATGGTGCCAGGGAGGCTGCTGCCACGCAGAGGGGCCCACACCATAGCAGCAGCTTGCCCAGGCTTTCTGGCTCACCTTTTCTTCCTTGCCATCGGGAGCAGGAGAGCCAGCCCTCCTAAACAGCTCAGGGGAAGAGGCTATGCAGTCAAATTCTCTTTCTGCAGTGATAATAACACAAAGGTCTGTCCTGCTTCCAGGAATTGTCTTACTGTACCAGCAAATCAGCATTTCTTCAATTGCAACATCATTCCTGGAAATAGTGTTACATGACATGCCCTTGCTGCCTGTCTCGGTGTGAATGAGAATACAGCAAAGTTCATGTTTTCCATTGTTGAAATACTGGCATAAATCTTTCACTAATGCACTGCTGTCTCTTATTATAACAGTCACTGCGGCATAGAAGAGTACGTCAAATCTCTCCTTGTTGGTTCAGTCAGTTGTTGGCATCGCCCTGACATGTTGTTTCTTTCCTTAAAATGGCTTTGTAAAGGGACTAAAATGAGTTGCTCAGCCTCTGGCAGCACCTTTGTGTGTTTTGACAAATCTGAGACTTCAATGTTGTATGTAAGAAGGTTCAAACCGGTGGGGAAACAGAGTCCTAATGATAGGTTTTGACAAAAGTGAGCCCATGTCAGAAGTGACGTTCCCAGAGCTCATTACTGGGGCAGATTCTGTGCTGGTGCCTGCGCAGTGAGAGGAATGTCATGTGAGGGATGAGGGCAGGTGCCTGGGGAAGGATGTGCCTTCAGCTGTGGGGTGGCAGGGGGCATCCATCCGGTGCTATCAGGATGCTCGTGCATCCTCTGCAACACCTGATGTGGAGGACCAAGTACTCCCTGGCAGCCCTTTGCCATGACTCCTCATCAGGATGTGGATGCCAGCTCGCAGGAGCTGAGGGTAAGGCACAGCTATGTTTAAGTCAAAATCAGCTGTCCTTTGCAAAGGACAGAACCAGAGTGCCCTGTGAGGGTAGCAGTTTGGGACCTGCCTTTGCCCTATGCTTTCTGGGGCAGGCTAAGGCTTGTCAGAGGTGTGAAGCTACCTTTATGCTTTGTGTTTCCCCTTCCAAACAGAGTATTTCTGTTGTGTTGGAAGGGGAGTTGACAGCTGGAGACTTGAGGCTGGTTAAGCAAATTGTTATATAGAGAAATAATAAAGGCAGACTGAAGTAAGGAATTAATGACTGTCTGAGCCCCAGAGCATCCTGTATCCCTCTGTCTGTGCCTCCTTCTATCATTTCTCTTGTGTTACTGTTGCCTGTCTCTGTTCTAAAGTCCTCAAACAGGCTTATGACTTCTTGGATGTCTGTGTGGCCTCTTTTGGTTTTGAATTCTCCCTGAATAGAAGGAATTACTCTTTTATGATGAAAAGCTTCACTGCTGCTTCCAGCAGCACCAGAAGCTGAGGCTGCCCTGCTGCTGAGGCAAAAGCACCCGGTGCTTCACCCCAGGCTGCCAGGACCAGCTGGTGGGGAGTGACCACTGGCAAAGGAAACAAAATACAGAGGGGGAAAGTTAATTGGCGTGGAATCTATTAATCTGCCAAGTGCTTCTCTTCACCACTCTTCCTCTGAGCAGTGCTTGACTGGCGTCTTGCTGTCTCTCTCACTCCATGTGCAATACAGGATTCTCCCTATCATCTGCCAGGACACAGTCTTTGCTGCTTAGAAATTGCTGCACTTAAAACTGTCTCTTCTTTCTCTGCAACAGGCAATCCCAGCTCCTCTCAGCCCTTTCCAAAGCAGCAGAGGGCACAGCTTAAGTCAGCTCTCCCCTTGGTTCACTTTCTCTCTAAGCTTTATTTTTTGTGGGCAAACAGGAACTTCTTACCTGTAAAACCCTCCTCCTACATCCCAGATTGGGAAAAGCTGCTTCCCCTGAAGCCAAAGATTCTTGTTAGGTGTGGAGAAGAACTCGTCTGATAGATCCCTTCAGGATGGTGTGGGCTGCAATGCCAAACCTCTGCAGAAGCTCAAATCCTCTTCAAAAAGAGGATTGTTCATGTCCTGTATTTGCCTGTTTCTCTGCTTCTTGGTTCCCAAATGATGTGATTCAGAAGTGGACGTCCTTTCAGTGTCCAAGACAGATGTCTAAGGGGCATAGAAATGTTTTCTTCCAATTAGGGAAACTGAGGCAGGAATCCTGTGCATGTCAGCAGGGCTACAAAGAGTTGGAACTAAATTGTGCCTGAGGTGAAAGTTTTCTCTCCAAGGACATCAGACAGGCTAATCTCTATGCAGATATCTCAAAACTACTGCAGTTCCTTGTGAGCATGAGCTCTGCCCCAGCCCTTCTCTGAGGATGCTGGCAGAAGAGACCTCCCTGCTTCCCAGGGCTGTCGTGAGGGAACCTTCTGATGCCCCTGCAAAAAGACTATAAAGCATTTGGCGTAGGTGCAAATAAGCAGAAAGTGTTTGGCAAAGATCCTTGGCATTTTTAATTTTTTTTTTTTAGTTTTTCCCCCCCTTCACTCTGCACAAGATGTTTTACAGCCTTTGTGAGCCCGTATAGATGCTGGTTTCTGGCATGTGGTGTGCTGGAGACTGCAGGCTGTTGCTGAAGCCTTGGGAGTGCAGCTGGCCTTTAAACCCAGCTTTATAGGAAGGAAACATTCTGGTCCCACTGGAGGGAGGTACGATCTAGTGACACTTAGTGCAAATAGAGTAGGTTTAGTTTGGTCAGGGAGGGAGTATTTCCAAGGAAACATGAGGTTTTTAGGAGTGTTCCAAAGCCAAGGCAAGTCCAAAAATTTTCAGTCCAATTGTCTTGCTTTCCCAGGCTAATTTTATGAGGAGGCCCTAAAATGTGAATGAGGAGTGATCTTTTTCAGATTGAAAAATAAAATTAACACCAGTATGAAAAGAACTGAAGCCCAGAGAACCACAAGTGTCTTATTTACTTTTTTTTTTTAACTGAAGGATGCAAAGGCTCAGCTCGGGATGTAACTAAGGCCCTTTTGGAATAACGTATTCCCTACTTGCCTGTGAGAATGTCAAGTAAGATCCCTTTGGATGAAAGCAAGCCCTTTTTTAGCACAACAGAGGAGAACAAGGACATTCTTTTTTTCCTTCCCTTGTAGGACTTTCTACCCTGTCTTGATTCTTTCTCCTCAAACCTGCCATATATCTCTCTTTTAGGTAGGTAATTCTGTCCCTCACAAATCAGCCTGTCCTTCATTTTCTTTCCACTTCAATGCTTAGCACCATTACAGTTCTCAGACAAAGTTCAATTAAAAAAAAAAATGTATCCCACTAGCAAGGAAACAGCATGGACTGTACCACCTGCCTCCTCAAAACCCATTGTGACTTTTCTCTTTCTTGCCAGCAACTTTGGAGTTCATCTTTAGTCTCTGTATTTTGTTTTGTGCTTCATATGCATTTTGATCCCCTCTGTCTTTCCCACTTCAGCCTTGCACCCAGTTCACCTTCTCCCTGTAGGCATCCCTGGTAAGTCACCTCCAGGGTTTCAGAGAGGTTGTTGGTGAGCAGGGATTGATGTAACCTGGGTTGTGATGGATGGTTGTAATGTCTGCCAGCAGTGTCTGCTGTAGGTAAGCCAGTTCTGGTATTTATACCACCTAAGTGGCCTCACTCCCTTGAGAGAACATCCACAGAGGTGCTTTCAGAGGTGTGACTATTTAGAGTACAGTCCTTCCTGTGAGTTAGATATTTTGCAGTAAAATAGACTTCAGGAACTTCATTGCTATATATAAAATACAAAGTTTTCCCTCAAACCTTTTCTGAACTAAGTCCTGTCTCCTCCCTAGGAAGCATCTGCTTCCCATTGCCAAATTCTTCTGCGTTCCTGTCCCTTTGGTCGTGTTTTCTCTGAATCCTTTATAAAAAATGTGCATTTTGGCTGCGCGGTCATGCCAAGGAGTGTGAGAGTTTGCACATTTCGAGCAGGGATTGGCCCGTCTCGAATTGGTGCATCCAGAGAACCTGTCACAAGTTCCTTGAAGCACTTCTGCCTTCTGTTGTGCTGGCACCAAGCTGACGGGCGCTCATTTTGCATGTCTCGGCTCTGTGCTTGGCTGGGGAGGATATTTGCAAGGCTGGATATTTCTGGTTCTACTCCACAGAAGCCTTAAACGGAGTATTTGCTGTGCCCTGCCTTACAAAAAGGAGCCTAGTAATAAAACTTTGAAGTCTCCTGTTCAAAACCCTTATGTCAGACCTGCCTGGGTGGTGGTATGTCTCTCTCCCCGTTTGCTGAAGGAGTTTCTGAATTTTTTGGCTCCTGCCACACTCCCTTAGCTCCCCTGCAGCTCTCCTTGCTTTGTCTTACCAGTGGGTTTCATAGGGCTTATTAGTGCCATTTCTTCCCATACCATTCAAGCCACTTTTCACATGTAGATTCCAAGTGGCTTGCAAGGCAGTTCAGACTATTTCTTCCCATGAAGGACTACACTGATGCTGTTTCCTACACTTTGAACCACGCTGTAGGCCTGACATCAGAAAATGCTTATGGTCTGAAACTACAGAGCAGGTCCGTTGCCATAAGAGCTTTGGAGCTTTAGAAATCTTTGGAGCTTGAAAAGCTGCATTTCTGCTCAGCTCCTTAGGACTTTTCCATCAAGTGATGGCAGAAGGAGCCTGTGTTGACCCATCAGCAAACACCAGCAGCTGTAGATCACTATCGTGCAGTGTGCAGCACATCCCTTGAGGTTACCAAACTAGAAGTGACAGCATATGGATGCAGGTCTATCACCTGTCTCATCTGTCAGTGGTGACTTAATTATTTGGCACTTGAAATCCTCTCACTGCCCAAACAGAAGTAAGAGGAAGGAATGACTGATTTAAAACCCCCTCTCTCCAATTAGATGCCAATCTTGTGTTGCCAGATGATTTTAATGGTGTCTTCTGACCTTAAGAGGGATGAAGCTAAGTTAAATATCAGGCATTTGGATCTCAGCAAAGTTCAGATTTCCAAAATGAAGAAACACAAATAGCTCGTAAGGCGACGCTGCACCTTCTCTGGATGGCTGAACAAGTGCCATTAGCGCTTGAGTGTATTCCCAACTAGATATAAAAGGAATCGGGAGTGTTAAGGAAAAACAGAGTAAAGTGAATGCCTATTACAGCTGTCGCAATAGGAAAGTTGCAACATTTGCTTGTAGGAAAAGATGCAGAAGCACACAGAGTACCTGTTAGTGCGAGCGAAGCCAGACTTGGGCAGGATTTCAAGTGTTACAGACACAATCCTGAAGGCTATATGCAGAGCAGCGTGACTTTTCCATGATGCTGGTTAAGAAGACGTGCCATTGCAAATTAAAAAAAAAAAAAAAAAAGCTGCAGAAGTTTTCTTGGGCCTTCGTAGAGTAGACACGGCTTAGGAGTGTTGAATACACCAGGGGACAGAACTGAGGGAACAGCGTCCTTGGCTGTGTTATAAATACAGCTAGTCCCTTGCCCCCCTTGCTGCAGATCAGATTTCTAGCTGAGAAATAAAGTTCTCTGAGGAAAAAATCCACCCTTGGTCCCTTTGTTCTGCTTTCCTGTTTGCAGACTGTATAGTCTTATACTTCTCCCTCTTTCATCTTTAAAATTAGGAGCTCTCTGGGTCAGACATAGTCTCCTCCCAGCCCTATAAAACACTGGTTGTGATAGAGCCATTATAGGCAAAGGCAGGGGATTTTATCCCACAAGAGATCCTGGAGTGTGGGGAAAAATACCTGTTCAGATAGATGTTAGAAAAATTAAAAGAAAAGGACAGTTTCTGACTAGTTCTTATTTTATATTTTAATGAAATGCAACAGATGGTTGACCTAAATCTCAAGAACTTCCCAGGCTCCAAGGCAAGTGCCCTGGTCATTCTTTCTGTGGGCTGCCAAAGCCCCACGGAGTCCTTGAGGGAAATGAGCAGTTCCCCAGTGCCTCCTTGCCTGTGATACTGTAGGGTCCATCTTAACAAATGGTTACTATGTCATGAACAACTGTTTTCCTGGAAAATTTCTGCTCAACCTTAGCTCTGATAATTATACAGCTTCTAAAGGTGTTAACAAATAATGTTCATTCTGGCTTTGTCTTAATATGGTTTCTATCACAATTAATCTTTGCCCACTCTCTATCCTTTCTTGCTTCTTGGAACATAGATGCATTGCTATAAATATCTGTGAGTATAAATGTGGATTTCTACGTATGCACATACACTCAAGTGCACAAATTGATATTTTATCATATCATACCATACTGTGCTATATAACTTAATAAAATATTGTGTCTTTGCAGTGAGAAGACATTTTTCTGTCCCAGTTAGTCAAAGTGGAGCATCGAAGGTTAATTTCCTTCTGTCTGAAATTTGCATGAAGTTAGATCTGACTTTCCTGTGGCATGATAAACTTTACAGAGTATATCTTGTATAAAGGTAAAATACATTTTCCTTGACTTAAAACCTTTGTGGCTTGGTGCTATGCTAAGGGCAATTTGATTTAACATCCCTGGAAGCTCCAAAGGCATTTTAAAGGACTCGCTCTTTTGTTCAAACTCTAGAGCTCAGAGAGTGAGACATTTTTGGAATGGGTTTTGATGGACTTAAATGAAAATTTATATGACTAAGAATTGAATTTGTTCCTCTGGAATATTATGGATTATTTTTATGTTGGAATTACATAAGTGTGCAGAGCTGCATGCAGTTGGCTTAATGTAGCTAAAAATATATTTTCTGATTTCCATTTGGAAAGGTAGCTGGATTTTTCCAGCTTCCTCTCTCAGTGATGACTTTATGGTATGTATGGGTTACAGATTATAGGAAAACTTGAAATGCATATTAAAATCAAGGGGTTTAAAAGGGGTTAATGTTTGACTACACCTTTGAGAAGATGAATATTGATAAATATCCTTCTCCTCTCCTGATTTTGAACTGTGTTGAAATCCCTTACAAATGAAACATTTCAGAGAGACTGTCTTTAAGTAAAGGAGGACAGGAGTGGGCAGCACATCTTGAAGCAGAAATCTCCAGGAGATGGGGCAAAGACCTGGTGATGTTTGTCCTCCTTTCATACCATGGCTCATTTGGCTCTGGTGCAGCAGAAATCACAAAGACTACCCTGCCAGCAGAAAACTGTTCCATGCAGCAATCGGAAATCACAAGCTAGTAACAACCACTATCAGTTACATCACCCAAAGCTACCCCATCTCTTTCTGCTTCTTAATCCTTTACCTCTCTCTCTCTCCATATATAGACTTCATTGAACACTGCACTATCCAAAAAATACTTCTTGGAATGAGACTTTCCTGTCTACATTTTTGATGAAAAGGCTCATGAAGTGCAGGGTGAACTCTCCTGCTACAATAGAGAATAGGTTAAAACACCTGATCCTTTTATTTTAACCAATTAAATGTCTCATTTAACATCAACCTTTGGCACATATTTCTTTACCACGTGAAGCAAAGGCACATTACAACACCCTGAAAGTTTTGAGGAGATGAAACTCTGTGGGCAGTTTTTCTGGTCCTAAGTATAGAAGAATTTGTATGTATGATGACTGTGTCGAATGCTAAGGTGCATTGACTCTCTGAGGGGATGAATGATGCAAATGCACTGCTATAAAAATGAACATAGGGTGCCCCTGTAAAGTAACTGCACACTTATTTACCTAGAATAAATGCAGTATAAAATTGAGGAGCTAACACGATGCTTCCATTAAGTATTTAAATGCTGTGTAATGTGGAACAGGTTTTAGAGCATAAGACCAAAATACTTTGGTTTTGCTTCTTCTGTCCCTTCTCTGGATGTTCTCTAAAACGGACACGTCACTTTGGCTGTATAATCTTATCATATTTAGATTTGATTTAAATCCTGTCTTTTCTCAGCTGTGCTTGCTAATGGAATCACTCATGCTTTTTATACAGTTGATCTAATAATGTTTTCTTCACTGCTTTCTGGCGTTATTTTTTACTTCATAGAAATCATGGCAAAACTGGCAATATAAATTGAGTCTGCATTTTAATGATATTGATGGTGATTTTCTTGTGCATGTGTATAAGGTGGTTTTATTTTTTTCTCTCTTTCATGCCATGGCCATTTTAATATACTGTGGCATGAACATGTGAATGACTAATTCAGTTGCAAGATTCTCTAACAAGGAAGCAGACTTTTCCAATATTACTTTGTC